>JASANB010005001.1:0-28334 GCA_030248155.1 Sabatieria punctata | reverse complement strand
TTTATATCTTTCAAACTAATCTTTTGATCACTTGCTGTCATTTTGACGAAGCGATAAAATTTGTCGGGTGATGAAACCGTGCTTCAGCCAGAATACAGCCGGCGCAGAGCATATCATTGGTCAATGGATCGGCATTAATTATTGGTGCTGGGCGACAGCGCTATTTGTATGAATCGTTCTTTGAGCTTGCCAGCAAACCTGATAAAAAGACCGGTGATAGGGGACAAAGAATTAGAAATAGCTGTCTCTCTATTGTTGGTAGATTTGAGAGAGCTGTTTTGGAAAACGATCAACCGAGACCAGAATGGCTGTTACCTAATCTGACTGGTGTAGTTCGCTGGCATTTTAAACGCGTAATTGCGAACGATAACGATGGCTCATTCCTCTCATACTAATGACTCATCGGTTGAAAACGACTGCATTTGGAAGCAGCGTTGAGTTTTGTGCTTGGAAAAATGCAATGGCATCGTCTGAGGAGACGGGTGGTAGTGCTGGCTAGTTGGACAGAAATTGAAGAAAATTTCCGCAAACACTATGCTCGCACTACTGCTATCGATGCAGAGATGATTGCGCGCGACTTCTTCTATCAGTTTATTGTGCATAATTTTGGATTTTATGAAAAAATCCCCGAGCAAGTGGAATTTGAATGAAGGCATCGTTGAGTCCGTGGAAGATTGTTTCGAAAATTTATGGCTAAATATGATGACAGAAAAGGAGATGGATTTTTTCTCAACTTCAACATATCTCTCCTTCTACTTCATCGTTCTTCCATTGGCCAACTAACCTACTGGATTCTATCGGTAGACTCTCAGCAAACATTTATAGAATTGTTCAATTTCGCTAATAGGGTGTGCGAACAGTTTGCATAACTATATTCGAGTTGATCAGCGGGCTGTTCTCCATGAGATGAGTTTGTTGTTTAAAAATAGCGCATTGTACTTGGTCTAGTCATTGATGTTCAGTAATGCAGCGAGAGTGCGGTAGTCGAGGAGAAGCGGAGGGACAGCAGCCGCAACCACTGTTTCTCAGTACTACTACTACTAGCGGCAGAGTTGGCTTTGCTCTGTTTGTCTGCTTCATATTATTGATACTCGTACTGCTGTTTTTTCTTTGTAAACCATCAAAGCCAAAGAAGAAATGTGAAACGATCAGTTTAAAGACTTTGATCATCAAAAAATGCGGGCGCGAGCGTATTCTGCTCTCTACACCAGATGGCGAATGTAATTTGTGTCTGGACAAGAAAAAAGATGAGCGAATTAAAAATGTCATCTCTTATCTACTCGATCCAGAAAGTGTTTGTGAAAATGATGAAGAGTGCACAGAAAATTTTACATTTCATTATCTGAATTTCAAGTTCGAGAAAGAAGGATCAAATATTTCCAATGTTACTCTGTGTGATCAACAGATCGCTGTTAGCGATTTTATGAAATTATACGACATTATACAATAATAAAATTAAACACATCGATTATAGTCCGTTTCATCGGTTCCGAGCACACATTCGGCGTAATATTTTTTGAATTCTTCTTGCCATTTTGAATCGTGGCGCAATGCTTGCATCGGATCTCGACTCGCCAGAAAACTGATCACTTCTCTGAATGCGCATCCAAACTCGCTAGGTGGAATCGAACGCTCCATGACTGATTCAGTGAAATTTCTCATGCAGGTTTGGCGCGGGGTGCACTCCAACATCTCGGGCAGCAGCATTTCCAGCTGCTGAGCTGGATGGCGACAGCAAACCTCGTGAATGGCCTGACCGCATTCGATGGTTTTGGTCTGACATCCTTCGCAATTTCGTTCAATTACTTCGTTAGTTGCTAGAGCATCGGCCACTGCTCGAAAGAACAACTTTTTCAAATCGGATAGGTTTTCCATGGTAGACTGACTGGAACTAAATCGCTCGCTGTTTTTATAGATTCAAAAATGTCACGTGACCTTCTTCAACACGTGACCCATATATAGCTCGTCCGTTAGTGTTTTTCGTCTTCATAGCAAAATGTATTTCGTCGAATGGTTCGATTTTTCTAATGAAAATGATTCAAAGGCATTGGACAAAGCGCGCGAGAGCGTATAGGAATCGCTAGTTCGCGGCCCCACGCATTCTCTCTGTCCGCCGCGACCATCTAAAAGCAGAAAAAGTTACATGTTGTTTTTGAATCGGATTGGTTGTCGTTTTTTCGTGCGAATTTATGCGTGCCACCGATGCCACCAATCGAAAAGCACGCTGTTTTCGAGGATTTTTCGATATGTGGGACGAAGCCGTGTTTTGACCGCTACCGCTAGCTCGCGACCCCACGCATTCTCTCTGTCCGCCAAAAGAGTAGTCGTGTTGTTTTCCGTGCCACCGATCGAAATTTCGTGCTATCAAAAGCACGCGAGGATTTTGCGCATAAATTCTTGGTGGCACGGATTTTTTTTTTCGCTAAATTCTTGGTGGCACGAAAAGGGGACAACCTATACTACTCTGAGGGCCGAAGAGACGAAGGAACGTGTGTTGATGCAGTGGGAAGTTTGAGATCCTTTCCCGGTGTTCTTCCAGTGGGACAGAGCAGCAGCAAACTGTTTGGACTCAATTCACGAAGAGGCGGTAGTTGCTGTTCTTTCGGCGGCGTGAAGCCAGAAGCATTGAGTAGCCGATCCATCAGAACACACGACAGAATAAGACAGACAAAAAGAAGAAAACAGGGCGAGGTGCAAGCGGCGCTAAAGCAGCTCTGTGGCTTGTTTTGCAATGCCCATTAATAGCATCTGCCAGAGGCTACTCTACTGATACAATAATGAGTGAAGATTACAAAGAATAAGACTGGGCCTGTCGAAAATAGTGTAATCCCCAGGTTGGCCGTTAATGTAGTCGGTCGCGCTATCAAGTTGCTGAGAGACACACTTAGGACACTACAAGTGCCATTGGGTCAACTGTCAGAGAAGTTTACACATCCGGGCTGCTTACCTGTCAATGCAAGATTGATTACGCGCAGGTGCAAAGCTTTACTAGCAAAGAGGGCACCCCGGATCCTGGGTGGCCGGCCTCAGATTAGGCCCGGAAACGGGGCCCTCTTCCGACCCTGCTTCTTGCATTTCCGGGGTCGGAAACGGGCACCTAATTTTGACACGCTCCCTAAGGTCAATGGTGCGCTCGTTCCCACTCCCACTGCTATTTGCTTGAATGTCTTGCTACTGCTGCTAAAACTGTAGAACAAGACTTGCAAAAACACACATTGTGTTGCGTTGCTGAATGTGTATATTTAACAGTAAATGTGTACTGTATACACACACACTACGCATTCGTAAAATCCAATACAAAAAACAGTACATGTGGTGTTGTGGTGCAGTGCTGTATTCTATCCAATCCGATATCGTGGGGGACCTGTATGACCCTACGATCAGACCAGCATGTCCATTTCGTGACCCCATATCATCTCATCTCCCTTTGCGTCATTGCGACGCAGTTTATTGCAGATCATTTTCAGTCACAAAGAAGTTACTATCTACGTAGATTTTATTCAAGTCTTGAGTAACGTTGTAGTCGAAGTCTGCACTTTGTAATCAAATTCACCTTACATAATAAGCAACTCTACAAGCATTTAGCTGTAAACAACACTCCACAAGCAATCTTGTTTGGAGATAAACAACCACAGTGATTTCAAAAGGTTTAGCACTATGAAGCGGTCCTAACCACCACCACAAATACGATCAACAACTGTTCTGCTGCATTCAGCAGTTTCCATCCATAGCGGTGCTCCCCGAGGAAGCATCGCAGCACTCGTGGGTAGCGGCCAGGTACGGCGTCACCCCACAACATTGGTTTTGCATCTCATTCGGTGGGTCGCTGCAGTCATGGCGACCGAACAGCAGGTACTGTTCTTGGCCCTGACAGCAGATGAAATCGGCTCCCAGGAAGGCGTAGTTGTTACAGCAGGTGTTCACGTGCTCCTGTGTGTCGGCACCCACTCGTGGAAACAGATTTTTGTTGCAACAAGTCATCGTGTTGCGCCAACCTTGACCGCTGCCCGGCTCTGCGCAATCTGAAGCCATAACAGTGACAAACTTGCACAAAGAGAGACAACGCATTTCTGTTTAGCTCCTTAGCAAAGAAATCTTTTCCATTTCATACTTCCATCATTTCTGAAGCAGCCCAAACAACCACCAACAACCTGACAGCTGCTGCCTGTTGGACACCAGTTCGCTGGGGCATCCCAACAATCCACAACGCCACAGTTGCTGCACTGACAGATCTTCTGACAGTCGGTCTGCGCATACCAAATTGCTCCTGGCTCAGAACATCTTCTTTCTATACAAAAATCACTGTACTGCTACCAAATCACACCGTACTGCAACACTCCATCCATACCGCATCCAGAAGGGGTTGACCAATCACCGACCAGTACACCGTTTTGTCGGCAGGTTTCGCTGAGTGTTTGCAGTGAGATGCACACAGCTTGGTGGTCTGCGCAGGCATCCAGTATGCAGTTGTGATAGTAGTTATTGAAGTTGGGCAGAGAGCGACACGCCTCAAAGGGACCATCTTGCTGTGTGATCAGCTCACACTTGGCTGTCACCTCTGGTGGCAGTGTGTTTGCATCGCAAGGTGGTGGCCCGTCCATTGGTGGCATGGGACAGCCGCCACTGAAAATATCTGTCCATTTTTACTGTCACAACGAAAATGTTTCTATTTTCGAGGCACCCTAATATAAGCATCCTGTGTCAATATTGGTAGTTTTATCCTACTTACATAGCAGTTGGTGACTCATAGTCGTCTCCTTGTACGAAGTTGTGCAGTCCACAGATACCATACACTCGCTCTATCGTTTGAACTGCTAAGCTGGCATCCATTTTTAGCTCCAAGTGATGATAGAGCTCCATTTGATTTGATTTGCAGCAGTACTTAAATGAGATAATCAGGCCAAAATCTGTGAAAATCTTTAATTCGCCTCCATTGCTGACAATTTGAATTTGACCATTGTTATAAGGGGTGTTGACGAGGGCACCATTGACCTTAAACGACTTTCATCTTTAGACAACGTTCTGCTCTAGCTCTCAAACTGACCCTGGCTCTCGGCATGGACGGCAAGTGTTTCTCAAGACGATAGCTGTTGCCATAGACACTGAGCTCAACATAGTTCATGCAGGTCAAGTCGTTGTTGCAGTTTCTGTCTTCGCCTGTCACTTGAAAATCGGGAATGCCAGCAACTAGGGCCCGACCGGATACAAATTTCTACCGGATCCGGATCCGGATCCGGATATGCCCATATCCGGCCGGATCCGGATCCGGATATGCCGGATATCATTGATCAACTTAAAATTTTTTACAATGCTATAAACCACACACAGGGTGTCTCAAAAAATGATCACATTTCTTTTTACTGCCATTTCCGCAAATTTTGACCAAATAGGCCGACATTTGGACTATACAACTGTAGATGCCAAAATTCAGGGAATTTTATGTGTTAAAGTTTGGTGCACTAGGCTTGACTAATTCTCGAGAAATTTAAAAAAAAGTGAAAGTTGGTAATTTCAATAGCGAAAGCCGGTCACCGAAAATGCGTTATATTACATTATCGCCTAAACTCTAACGATAGCGTTGGAGTTCATGCGTCAATTTTTTACACACGAATTACCCTGAACTTCTGCGTTTACACTCCAAATTTCATCCAATTCCGACAAAAAATTAGGAAAGATACAGGAAAAGGAAATGTTTCCATTTTTCGCTGACCGGTTTTCACTATTGCAATTACCAAATTTTACTTTTTTGAAATTTCTCGGGAATGAGTCAAGCCTAGTGCACCACACTTTAACATATAAAATTCCCCCAATTTTGGCACATATGGTTCAAATTTCAGCCTACTTCGTCAAAATTTGCGGAAACGGCAGCAAAAAGAAATGTGATCATTTTTTGAGACACCCTGTATATACATTTCTTTGTTCTATAGTAGTTGATTCAAAACACCTGTTAATTACCTGTACCTGTACCTGATTATCAGGTAGATTTGCAATACCCACCTGATACCTACCTGATACCTGATCGGGTACTTTCGAAATGTACCTACCTGATTTTGGGTATTTTTGGACTGAAACAGGTACAGGTATCAAGTACAAGCAGAAGGTATCAAATGATAGTTTTAGACCGATTTGTTCCTTAAAAAGCGTGTAAGAAGGCTAATTTTTCAACATTTTCTCGCCCTGCTTGGGCCGTTGCCCAACCAGACCTTTTCAGACTACAATACCTCCTAATTTCTGTTAATACTATACTGAGAATGCTTTTAAAAGCGTTTTTCAAGCAAATTTTGTTCAAATTTCCTCGCCCTGATTGGGCCGTGGCTCAACCAGAGATCTAAGAATTAAATACTTCCTTTTGCAAAATCCTGAGCAAGCCAATAAGTAAGGGGAAGACAAATAGGGACATATTGTACAGGTAAAAAGGGTTTACGAGAAGCCTTACTCTAAGTGGCAAAGATAAACCACCAGTGATGTACAATGTATGTGCAAAGCGATTCCGCACTCTGGTGATATTTTGAGAGTGGGTTTTTAGCATTTTGTGCAGTTAAATAGCGAAAAATATCCTAAAATGACTGGAACTAATCTAATTTTATGTTCAAATACGTAAAAAATCACGTTTTCTCATCTGTGACTGATATCCGGCATATCCGGCAGGTAATATCCGGATCCGGTACCGGATCCGGATATGACCATATCCGGCCGGATCCGGATCCGGATCCGGATATCCGGTCGGGCCCTACCAGCAACCGATCCACACAAGCTGGCAATGTGGTGGACACCCAGTTCATGGTATTCATTGTCCTCTCCATCCCATGATGAGGCAATGTGTGGATCATCCACAATTACGCAGGTAAGATCGTTTGTTTTGGCTTAAAATACTATGATAATTGGAAGCAATCAAAACAGTCTACTTACGACACTGCATAATGGGTAGGGTTACAGTGTGTGGTTGGTTTGGATAGTTGGTTTCACTGCCCAGATACCGGTTGTACTCAACTGAGCAATCACGACCGACGGACTCACAGGTGTCTCGGTAAACTACTGCCTGAAAGAGCTTTTAGGCTTTAGACGGATTCAGTCAGACAACATTTCAGGTAACTATGTAACAGTTACAAATAAAGCAAGCACCAGCGCAACAGTGCATACCTTCAGAAACTCCCATGCATTGGTTCCAACAGGCTTGGCCACTCGTAGCTGAGCGGGGTGGCAGGCGGCAGTGTTGAATCCAAGTCGGTTCTCGCTGCCTCGCTCCAGTCTTCTGGTGGTGGTTTCCGTTCCCCAACTGGTTCCCCCTTCACAGAACACTGTCACATGCACTGGGTCGTCAGTGGGGGCGTAGTAGTCATTGCCAGTGTGCAAGTCCACTGAAGTTGTGACAAAAATGTTGTATATTTGCTAATACCGTCTCTCAAACTCGTTTATCTATTTGGTTTGTCGCTTCTACCTAGCCAACCAATCCCTGCTACCCAGGACCTGCCCCCAGTTTTCACAATTCGTAGCCCGTGCCATACGCGCACCGCAAAGTGAAAGTTTTCACTATGTCAGCTGTTAGAGCTGTATTCCTGGGAGCACGGACTTTTCTTTGGGGACCCAGCCATCAAGTAGCCCCAAGTTTTAAAGTTTTTGGCTGTCCAGGGCCCAAAACAGATAGTAGTCGTTTCACAAACGCGCTTCTTTTGACGCACGCTATTGTGATGCTATTCACTCACCATATCCCATCGTTTGAATGTTGGCATCTAAATTAGCATTTATCAGTTTATGTAAGCAGTAAGCAGTTTGGGCCTTGGTTACCAGCCGAACAGGAGAGAACAACAATGATTGGGTTGTTGTACATCCGGTAATACTGGTTGGGACTGGCGGAACAAGACATCGACTGTGCAGCTGACTCACAGTTCTTCCAGGCAACATCCACCTGCAAGACGTAGACTGCGCTGATCAATTTTTATAAGTCAGCATCGGCAAGCTTCTACCTTTTCCAACTCCCAGTTGTTAGTACCACTGTGCTCAGCAGTAATGGAGACAGGGGCGCAGGGAGCGCTGCGGTAGAAGAGTTTGTTGACAGAGTTCTTTTCCAATAATCCCAGCGTACTCTCAGTGCCCCAACTTTGGCCGCCGGCACAGTTGACCGTCACACTGATCCTATCGTCAGTTCGGGCTTGCGAACGTTCGCCAGTGGTCAGAGTCACTGAATATATTATAAACATACAATACATGTAATAGTGGGTCCGGAAGGTCTGCTCCCCGACTTAGACCAGACCCCCTCCAGATCGGGGACCTTTGAGGCGATTCATCCGACCGCCCTCCAATTTTTCGAGCAATTTTCTGCAATTTTTACTTCTTTTTAGATTTTCAGACCATAACATTTGCTAAAATCGGCTGTAAAACACGACTTTTACGCTGTATTTGAGCCAAATTAGCAATTTTTGACGATTTTAGCTAAAAATTTCGATTGTTGAGCGTATTTAGTCTGCAACCCTGTTAGAATTTCGGGTCAGACCCGGCACCCGTAATCCCCTATCGACCGATGACCTGCTAAATGTATGAGCTCGATAAATTTTATCGAATGTTTGATGTGAAGTTAAGAGGCGTTGCAAAAAAAAATCGGGCAGGTTGCCTTATGAGGGCGGCGGATGGAATTTTTTGACCCCCCATTTTTATTCGCTGATCTGAACCACTAAAGTGTGGATATTACAAAACCCAGCCGGTTCGGCTGGGGGCCCACCCATTCCGGAGAAATCGGCGCCCAAAGTTGAAAAACCATGCTTTTTCGAGCCCGCCGATTTTTGACCGACTTCCATCTTTGACCGGGCGCCGTAAGCGCATTTTTAAAGTAATCCTCACCAAATCTGGAACATTTATAGAACCAATGACGCTCTTTCATTTGCACCTATCGACATCGGAGTCGGATTGTAATTGCCGATTTGACAAGCAGTTTTTTGCAGAGATTAGGCCGAAAAACACGTCTTCAGAAATACATATGTTTCACATGCGTGGCATCGAGCTATCCGGCTACAAATTTAACACAAAATAGCCCATGAAATGTGCTTTCGAAAACTGGTTTCAAATTTTTTGGATCTCTTCTAGTTTTCAAGTTATGGCCCTTCAAACTTTAGTGTCACGCACGGCCATTTTCCCCTTTTTAGCACGTTAGGTAATGGCAATTTGAGCACTGCAGTGCTGTAAAATCGTTGTTGAAGCGTTATAATATAATCTGACTTTGTAAATTAACTGCTGACACATCCTGAAAGTATTATGGTTGTGAAGGCGAGGTCGTACTTGCTTGTGAATTCTTAAACATGCACGCTGCAAACGCTATTGGTAGAGTGAAGGAAAACCACCGTTATCTTAGTTGCTGTTTTGATTTGAGTGGAATGTCTGCATCAACACCGTCTAAATGGCCGAAGGTATTGATTATTGTTATAAATCTGATAGGTTGCCTGGATGTAGGGTCCTGATGCTGTCATTTACTCTTTTAAACGCAGCACTTTGTTGTAGTCATATGATGCAGTTTTGCACGGTTTGGAGGACAGTGTGGTCCCAGTATAAGAAGCACACTAAACACAGTGCTGACGAACTGGTTACTCTCGGCACCTGTACCACCGATACACCATCCTAAGCAAAAAAAGCATGGTACCCCTTCTTTTATATGTACGTACAGTAATGCAGTGTTAACCAACGCCTAGCCTAGTAGCGCGGTGATTTTCAAGATTTCTTAGAAACCTAATATACATATATTATTGCTGTCATAAATGGGCCAGGCGGCGGGTATACATTCCCCCCTCAGTCGGTCATTCCCCCTCACCGATTTTTTTTCTTTTTAAAGGCAAAATAGGTGATTTTTGGAAGTTTTTGGGACCGATTCCTGAGATGACCTCCAAGCCCCCCTACGGATTTTTCCGGTACATATATGATTGCTGTTGTTTTGCCTTTTAATTTAGCGATTTTTGGCACAGTTTTATTACATACTTCTAGTTTATTCAGTCAAAACTTGCCGCGCTGGCCTAAATCTCATGAATTATTTAGCTACTGTGGTCAGGTGTTGGTTGAGAAAGTACCTGATTATAGAACAGGTACAGGTACTTCGAAAACACAATCAGGTATCAGGTTTAGGTATAGGCATTCACAAAATGCAGGTATCTGGCATTTTGTCAGAAAAGTTAAACTGTTGCATACATGGGCCGGGGGGGTAAGGGGGGTATACCCCTCCCCCTCGGCTGACCATACCTCCCCCACCCCCCCTCCCAGAGGGAGGAAATTTTCGCTTATTTAAGGCAAAATAGGCGTTTTTTGCCTTTTTTCGGGGGACCCCCCCCCCCCCGAGGTCTCCATACCTCCCTCCGGATTTTTCCGGCCCATGTATGAACTGTTGTTATTTCATTTCAGTGACTATGGTATACGTAATTCTGAACCAGTTCATTTCATACAGTACATTTGTTTGAATAATAATAGCAGCTATTGCAAACAGCATGCTACTGCTTCAAATGCTATTCATTTGGCCTGATCAGCTCAATAATCTCATCTCATAAATCTGTCAAATTAGTTTTCCATCATTGGTATTTCAGATGTTTCTCCTTATCTCCTTGTGCTTTGCAACAGTAGCCATGCAAACTGTTTTGGATTCTTGCGCTGGCTCGTCGAACTGCCATTTGCATCTACTATATTTACTCATTCAGCAAAAAATGTGATAAACAAATTCAGCATAAGCTTAGCTGCTATGATAGGTTGGTGCTCCTTTGTGTGATGCACAATGTTCAGAATCTCTAATGGTATGACTTTTTACGCAATTCTGGCTTTTCAGAATGAGTAATTTCTAGAAACTACGACTATATCTCTATTAGTGAAACTCTGCAATACTGTAGCTGTTGCTTAACTAGCGCATGTAGTAACCAAAATCTTGCGACATTCTTGAGCTATTGTTCAGTTCTATTACCTTATATCTTATTGGTTCTACATGTATATCTAAAGCACTGTTTATGTCATAGTCGTAATGTGAGATGTACCGGTATATGGTGAGATTTACAGACAGTACCACTACCATCCAGAACTGCAGCTAGGCATGATTAAAGAAAGCATCCATAACAATTGCACATGTGTCGGGACTGAATTTACAATGTTATATTATATTAATACAACGCTTTATCGACAATGTAATGCCTTCGAAACAGTCCAGTTCCATAAATGCCATTACCTAACGTGCTAAAAAGGGGAAAATGGCCGTGCGTGACACTAAAGTTTGAAGGGCCATAACTTGAAAACTAGAAGAGATCCAAAAAATTTGAAACCAGTTTTCGAAAGCACATTTCATGGGCTATTTTGTGTTAAATTTGTAGCCGGATAGCTCGATGCCACGCATGTGAAACATATGTATTTCTGAAGACGTGTTTTTCGGCCTAATCTCTGCAAAAAACTGCTTGTCAAATCGGCAATTACAATCCGACTCCGATGTCGATAGGTGCAAATGAAAGAGCGTCATTGGTTCTATAAATGTTCCAGATTTGGTGAGGATTACTTTAAAAATGCGCTTACGGCGCCCGGTCAAAGATGGAAGTCGGTCAAAAATCGGCGGGCTCGAAAAAGCATGGTTTTTCAACTTTGGGCGCCGATTTCTCCGGAATGGGTGGGCCCCCAGCCGAACCGGCTGGGTTTTGTAATATCCACACTTTAGTGGTTCAGATCAGCGAATAAAAATGGGGGGTCAAAAAATTCCATCCGCCGCCCCCTGCCCGATTTTTTTTTGCAACGCCTCTTAAACAACAAACCACCAAACCCCACCTTTCCCCCCCCACCCCCCCCCCCCCCCCCTACACTTTCCCCCCCCCCCCCAAACAAAAACAACCTTATAGCCGCTATTGTTTCACTTTCTATGTATGTTTGCACTCATAGAGTCACAGTATAATCTCGATTAGAAGACCCTATTGAACAGACGCCCTCTTAAACACATACATGTAACAGGTCATCCGCCGATGGGGGGAGGGGGGGTTGGGGGGGGTCTGGCTCCGGCAGGGGGGGGGTCTGTGCCAAAAGAGTGTGGGAGGTGGGTGGGCACTAAAAAAACGCTCAAAAATCGAAAAAATCGCAATTTTTTGGCTAAAAATTGCCAAAAATCGCTAATTTGGGCTGAAGTACAGCTTAAAAGTGCTGTTTTGCAGGCGATTTTGGCAATTTTTGTGTGTGAAATTGTAAAAAATTGCAAAAATTTGCTCGAAAATTTACTTGCCAGAAAAATCGGAGGGGGGGGGTGGGTGTAATCGTCTCGGGGGGGGGGTCCCCATCCGGGGGGGGGGGTCTGGCCTAAGTCGGGTGGGGGGCAGACCCCCCCTGTTACATGTATGCTTAAACAACTTTTAATATTAAAACCCACTCTTAAATAGACACCTATATATCAGTCAGGCGCTTAACGCCGTTTATGGTAGCGCACCATATATGGTACCCCTTATACATGTAACAGGTCATCCGCCGAAGGCGGAGGGGGTTGGGGGGTCTGGCGCCGGCCGGGGGGGGGCGGTCTGGGCCAAAATTTTGGGAGGGGTTGGGCACTAAAAAACGCTCAAAAATCGAAAAAATCCCACTTTTTGGCTAAAAATCGCCAAAAATCGCTAATTTGGGCTGAAATACAGCTAAAAAGTGCTGTTTTGCAGGCGATTTTGGCATTTTTTGTGTCTGTAATTGTAAAAAATTGCAAAAATTTACTTGCTAGAAAAATTGGAGGGGGTCGGCGAAATCGTCTTGGAGGGGTCCCCATCCGGGGGGTCTGGCCTAAGTCGGGTGGGGGGCAGACCCCCAGACTCCCCTGTTACATGCTGGTACCACATATGGTATCACTCCGTTCAGATTTGTACCATGGTAGCACCCATGGCGATTGGTAGGAGCACATATATGGCACCACCAAAGTCCCCAAACGTTGGGGTACAATATGGTACCAGACCAGCACCAAAATATATGCGTGCCGGTACGATGCGTATATGGTTCTGGTACAATAAACGGAGTTAATGCCAGACTGTGTATACATAGAGCAAATTTTAAAAAAAATTGCAACTCAGCGCTTCTGATGGAAAACAGGCATTAATCAGGTACAAAAATACTATACCCACACATATGATATTATTGTTAGTATATAGCAAAAGCATAGGCACAGACATGGGCAAAGGAGGGCTGAGGGGGCGTTGGCCCCCCAATCAGGCTCTGATCTACCCCCCATCAGCCGGCCGCTACCCCCCATCAGGAATTTTTGGGAAGAATTTTGTATAGAAAATTATGATAAAAATATGCCTGGAATAGGCGTAAATGAGCTCAGAATAGCAAATTTTACTTGATTTTAATGAAAAATCAGCCAAAAAACCCTGATTTTCGCCAAAAATCGGACTTTTGGCTTACCACCCCCTCAGCCCCCATCAGGCGCTCCTACTCCCCTCAGGAATTGAAAATTCTACCCCCATCAGCCGAAATGCTAGCCCATGTCTGCATAGGCATAGGCTCGCGACCTGGACAAGGCAGCCAGGTTCAGTGAAGTGCAAAGCCGTTTGTTGATAAATGCACTTAAGCAAACCGAAATCCTTGCGTATTCTAATGGTTAGCTTGCAAAGACCATCAAAAATTATGGAGCCCAGCGCTAAAGTGAAAACTACAATCAAATACATACAAGCCACCTGCAAAAACTCACGAAAAACAATAGCCACTACAGGTTTTATTTTCAGGCTTTACAAATTTTCTACGTTTCAGTCAAAACTAACAGCATGACAGCGAAATCTCTCAACAGATAAAGGTGGTAGTGAAATCCATCTGTTGGTCCTGTCATCATACTCATCTACCAGCCTCTCTGAATCAAACCCTCCCATCACCACAAAGCGATCGCTCACACTCACAGCTGAATGACATGCTCTCCCTGGATTAATATCAGCAATTGAGTGCCATTCACCTACTCGAGGGTCTAATACATAACACCTGGACCGTTCACTAAGTCCACCTGACACAAAGATTCGTCGCTTGTGGAAGGTTGCAGCAGATTTGGTGCATTCGGAGGGCAGATCCGGTCCTTCCAGCCATCTTCCTCCAATAGCCGGATCAAAAATAGAAACTGTCTTCGAGAGGCCATAGGTCCAATCCCCTATCAAAAAGGCATGGTCTTCATCTGCCACAGCGCAATGGGACGATCTTGGAGTGGCCATAGATGGCAACAGTTGCCATCCTGCTTCTGTAAGCACTTCACTGGAAACCAGGAAATGATGCATCCGGTAATTCCACCCTCCAAACACCATCAACCTACCGCCAAGCTTAACGCTGGCAGCGTATATTCGGCTAGTGTTCATGGCTGGTGCGTAGCTGTGCCCCTCTTCTGAGTTGGGGTCCAACAGCTCGACAGTATCCTCAGTACAATGATGATCGTTGTATCCACCGGCCACCAACAATTTCTTGTTAACCCATTCGACCACATGACCAGTTCGTCCATGAGCAAGTTTACAGTTGATGAGTGTTTTTTGAGACACAGAGCAACCGTCCAAGCGATACACGTGCAACACGTCTGTGATAAGCTTGTTGGTGAATTTGCCTCCCACAAGCACAACGGAGCCATGCTCCAGATACTAAAATGATGATTTGTTATTCTACAATACACTCTTTACCTTTTCGGTACGATTTGTTTACTAGCTGAAGTTACTCCATTTGGAGTAGAACCCCACCTAGAATTACGCTTTGCGTGCGGCTGTTTGTTAGTCATAAATGTGATGGGAAAATGAAAGTGCAAAAAAGTGATTGGCCTGTCACATGTCAATAACGCTTTTTTGTCAGACAATGCATGCATAGTGCTGCATGCAGCGCGTGATTGGCCTGTCACATGTCAATAACGCTTTTTTGTCAGACAATGCATGCATAGTGCTGCATGCAGCGCGTGATTGGCCTGTCACATGTCAATAACGCTTTTTTGTCAGACAATGCATGCATAGTGCTGCATGCAGCGCGTGATTGGCCTGTCACATGTCAATAACGCTTTTTTGTCAGACAATGCATGCATAGTGCTGCATGCAGCGCGTGATTGGCCTGTCACATGTCAATAACGCTTTTTTGTCAGACAATGCATGCATAGTGCTGCATGCAGCGCGTGATTGGCCTGTCACATGTCAATAACGCTTTTTTGTCAGACAATGCATGCATAGTGCTGCATGCAGCGCGTGATTGGCCTGTCACATGTCAATAACGCTTTTTTGTCAGACAATGCATGCATAGTGCTGCATGCAGCGCGTGATTGGCCAGTCACAACAAATCACGCCTTTTTGAAAATTTCAGTGAATGCATGCAAATTCACTGTGTGATTACCATTTTTTTAAGAACGCATTGGATGCCTCTCTCTATCTCTGTGTCTAAGAGATAGAAGGGAAATGTTCAAACAAAACATATGTTTTGTGTGTTTTGAAACATAATTATGTTGGTTTCGAAAAAGCATGCTGTTTATTACGTCGCAGGTGGAACAGAGAATGACAATGTCTACCTTGACAGCGCCATCTTTCTTGTCTTCAGATCGACTGAGTCCTATAAATTCCTGACAATAGTTGGCTAGATTGCAGTGTAGTTGGTCGATATTAGCCCCGATTTCAGTCAGTTCGGCCAAAGCGGTCAGAATAGGATTTTGTTGGATGTTCTTGTTCCTTTCGACGGCCTCAGCCAACAAAGTGTCGCGTTGCTCCAAGATGACGTTTACGTCCCTTCCCATCTCTTTCACCGTCTCCAACTGTGATCGCATTTGCTTTAGGCATTGATCAGCTGATTCTCGAATTCTCTGCTTCTCTTTAACCTCATCCACTGCCTGTATGACTAGGAAGTTAGTGGACAGCTGTTCCAGATCGGTGGGAATTGGCGCCTTGCATTTTGCGCACTGAGGCTGGTCTGAAATCTTATTGAACATGGATATGTAGATGGAAGAAGACAAACTATTGTTAACTGTGTAAAAGCTGCTTTTGCAGACAGCCAAGGCAAAATGTGTGGCCACAGGGGAGAGCTTTGGGTTGGTTAAACAGATGTAAACATATGAAACACTCCAGATTGATGCGGTCTACTGTCACGTCACTGCTCGCAACTTCCATGCTTACGAAATCTGTAAAATAAAAGGAAAAATCACAGTTATCCAAAAATTACATAGGGTAGATGGCTTTCAGTCCACTTGCTGAAGTTGATGATTACTATTGATTGAAGCTTATCCCTTTGCAATATACCAACGCCATATGGCGGAGTTCGTCAACCTATCGAAGCAAAAAATTAAGGTAAATATAACGGAAAGCTGCTTCAGACGCCCGCGGAAACAGGTTTTCAACCAATCACACTGACAAGTTGTTGTTTTAGATGTTCAGGGAACGTTTTTCAGTTGAAATGGTTAAAAATAACTTTAAGTATGTCAGTTTACCGCACTAAACCAAGTCAATCTGAAAACAACCTCTTGGGAAGCCAGACCGAACATATCGGAAACGAGGCCGTGAACATATCGGAAAGCCAGAAAGTTTCGAATACGTTAGAGACCTGGTCATTTGCAGTAGGTTATTTATGGAAAGTCTTACTCACAGTTTTCTTTGCTGCAAGATTTACAGCGATGGGCTCTCAGTACTTTCTAACTGTGCGTCAGCTCGCATGCACGTATAAATGTTTGAGTGTACCTACAAGATTGTTGGTTGGGTATAATGAGTAATATCAAATCAAGAATACATCAAGCTTCTCAAGCTCAAAATAACACGTTATTCAACGTTTTTAACATCATTCTGTACTTATTTTACAAGGATAGTTCGAAAATAGAAGCCACTCTGTCCTTGACAGCATACATGTAACAGGGGTGCCCCTCACCCGACTTAGGCCAGACCCCCAGATGGGGACCCCCCGACACGATTTTCCCGACCCCCTCCGATTTTCTGACAAGTAATTTTATGAGCAAATTTTTGCGATTTTTTACAATTTCAGACACAAAAATTCCAAAATCACCTGCAAAACAGCACTTTTTAGCTGTATTTCAGCCCAAATTACCTAGGCTAATCGCACCATGTACGGTACCGGCACCATGTATAGTACCCCACGTTCGGCCACTGTGATGGTAAAATATATGGTGCCAGCACCATAAACGGCGTAAAGTATCTAATTCTTATAACCTGATTATTAGTCTTAGTACTAGCAGCCAAAGCAGCCGACAGGAACAAAACAGCACACCCTCCACTCCAGGTCCACTATTAGTCAAAAACAGCTTAGATAATCTGCTGATGAAAAGTAAAGTTTCATTCTGTCTATATTACAGATTATGCTATTCCAACGCAATGTCTCGACTGAACTCCACCGACTTTTCTATAGTAAAATGCAGTAATTGTTCTGAATGTTCTACAAAACAGAGTTTAAAATTTATTCATCCATTTTACAGTTGACTTTTTGCTGCAACCAATCAATCAATCCTTGATTATCAGCGTTTACTCAGCATCCCGAACGCGATGCCATTCACTTCCGGCTTTGATCAACTGATTCTTGAGCTCTCGGCTTCTTCTTCACCTTGTGCCTGTAAAGTGCCTGTGGTTATCAGGGGAAGGGCTTCCCCCAATTTTCAAGAGGGCTCCCAGGCATAGTTCGTTGCTCAGACAACTCCCGACGTCATCCTTTTTCCTTAGAAACACAATTGTGCGTAGCGGGTTTCCAGGTGGAAAAGTAGATCCAGTTGGTTCCCATTTACCTACTCGCTGTCACCAGCTTTCGGTGGTCTGGGGTTGTTTCACCAATTTACAAACGGTTACAAATCATCTCAAATACAAATACCCAGGCAAGTTACAGACAAGCATGGGCCGGATTCTCCAGGGCCTCGGCCGGGTCTTGGCCAATCCGGTCCATACAGGTCTATGTAGGTTTAACTTGCGTGTGTACTGTATCTGTATTTGAGGCGATTTGTAACCGTTTGTAAATTGATGAGCAGGCCTGTTGGTTGCGCTTTAAGCTGATGACCAATTCTATACAACAAGAACTTGCCCCATGAAGTGTACCCACAATCACTGCAGTAAACGCTTATGTTTCATGTATGTTTTGAAGCATAAATGCGTTGGTTTTGGGAAATTTTGGTTTTTACATCGTAGGTGGAACGTAGTATGACAATGTCTACCTTGGCAGCACCATCTTTCTTGTCTTCAGATCGACTGAGTCCTATAAATTGCTGACAATAGTTGGCTAGATTGTAGTGTAGTTGGTTGATGTTAGCCCCGATTTCAGTCAGTTCGGCCAAATTGGTCGGAGTGGGGTCTCGTTGGGTGTTATTGTTCCTTTCGACCGCCTCAGCCAACAAAGTATCGCGTTGCTCCAATACGACGTTTATGTCCGTTCCCAGCTCTGTCATTGTCTCTGACTGCGATCGCATTTGGTTTAGGCATTGATCAGCTGATTCTCTAATTCTCTGTTTCCCTTTCACCTCATCCACTGTCTGTAGGACTAGGAAGTCAGTGGAGAGCACCTCTGGGTGCCTCGGAATTGGTGTCCTGCATTCGGCACACAATGATTTATCTGAAAATTTATTGAACACGTAATGTACATGAACTCGGTACTGTCGTTAACCATACATGTAACAGGTCATCCGCCGATGTGGGGAGGGGGGTTGGGGGGGGTCTGGCGCCGGCCGGGGGGGGGGGGTCTGAGCCAAAATTTTGGGGGGGGGGGGGGGGCCCTAAAAAACGCTCAAAAATCGAGAAAAATCGCAATTTTTGGCCTAGAAGTCGCCAAAAATCGCTAATTTGGGCTGAAATACAGCTAAAAAGTGCTGTTTTGCAGGCGATTTTGGCAATTTTTGTGTGTGAAAGTGTAAAAAATTTCAAAAATTTGCTCGAAAATTTACTTGCCAGAAAAATCGGAGGGGGGGGTCGGTGAAATCGTCTCGGGGGCGGGGGGTCCCCATCCGGGGGGGGGGGGGTCTGGCCTAAGTCGGGTGGGGGGCAGACCCCCCCAGACCCCCCTGTTACATGTATGTCGTTAACTATGTAACAGTTGCTCTTGCAGACAATCAAGGCAAAAAGTGTGACCACAAGGGAGAAGTTTGGGCTGGTTAAATAGTTCGAAGCATATGCAACACTCCAAATTATTCCGGTCTACACTCACGTTACTGCTTGCAACCACCATGCTCGCTGCACCTGTAAAATATAAGTAAGATGGCCAATTAGTTTGTTAATATTTGGTCCTTACTCAGTTTTCTTGCCATTAAGTCTTCAACAACAGGCTCTAAGGTTCGAGACAGCCTGCATCCACATACAATGCTTGAATGTACCTTCACGTACAATGTATGAGTAAGGAAAGATGTGTATATAGATGGTTTATGATTAGTAATATCAAACGAAAAATACTTCAAGCTTCTCAAGCTGAAAAGAACTCATGCTATTCAATTTTTTCACCATAACCTTATGAAAAAGACCGGGCAAGTATAGTTGCCATGAACCTATAACCGAACGTTCATAAAATTTCATCCGAAATTTCCAAATCCGAACTTTCCTTGTTTTTATGCCCGTTTTTAAAAGCTCGCTTGAGGACTCATCCGTACCTATCCACTGTGTATGTTCATGTTATTCCGTACCTTTCCACATGAACAAAAACACCCAAACCGACCCATTACAAATGGGTTTTTTATGAATATGTACGCAATTTTCTGAACCTACAAAAAGAACCAACGTGAAGATCGGTACCTATAAATGCGGTCAAAGAGAACCTTTCCAAAAGAACCAACATGCTGATTTGAACCTTTAAATGCGGTCAAGAGAACCTTTCTGATGTGCAGTAGTTGGCAGCCTATTACATGTAGATGATTTCTTTTTGCCTTGCTGGTCAATCCCGCCCCATATCTGATTTTCTAAACATGAAATTTTTGTTCAGTACGCACTGTGAAGTCCTCTTTAGGACATGACACATTGCAAGTAGCGTGTAGATTGCTGTGCAGGGGATTTTTTAATCAGAGAGGCTTGGTGCCTTGCGAGACCCCGACTTGGTGAAGTGGAGACTGTCTTCTCATCAGGAACATCGGCTTGTTTTCACCACAAAGCCGGGGCATTGCATAGTGTATGCACAGAGAAAATTGGTCAAAACGATGTGCTATAGGTGTTAGGTTAGAATGTGTGTCGGAACCTGTGATTGGTACTGGCATTTGAGCATTTGGCATTACTGGCAAAACAACACACCCTCCACTCCAGGTCCACTATTAGTCAAGCACAGCATAGATAAACTGCTGATGAAAAGTAAAGTTTCATTCTGTCTATATTACAGATTATGCAATTCCAACGCAATTCGTGCCCGTTAAGTGTACTAAAATGCAGTAATTGTTCTGAATGTTCTACGAAACAGAGTTTAAAATTTATTCATCCATTTTACAGTTGACTTTTTGCTGCAACCAATCAATCAATCCTTGATTATCAGCGTTTACTCAGCATCCCGAACGCGATGCCATTCAGTTCCGGCTTTGATCAACTGATTCTTGAACTCCCTGTTTCTTCATAACCTTGTGCCTGTAAAGTGCCTGTAGTTATCAGGGGAAGGGCTTCTCCCAATTGTCAAGAGGGCTCCCAGTGTTGGCATAGTTGGCTGTTCAGACAACTCCGGACGTCATCAAGTTTTTCCTTAGAAACACAAGCATGCTTAGCGGGTTTCCAGGTGGAAAAGTAGATCCAGTTGGTTCCCATTTACCTACTAGCTGTCACCAGCTTTCGGTGGTCTGGGGCCTGTTTCACCAATTTATAAACGGTTACAAATCATCTCAAATACAAATACCCAGGCAAGTTACAGACAAGCACGGGTCGGATTCTCCAGGGCCTCGGCCGGGTCTTAGCCAATCCGGTCCATACAGGTCTACGTAGGTTTAACTTGCGTGTGTACTGTATCTGTATTTGAGGCGATTTGTAACCGTTTGTAAATTGATGAGCAGGCCTGTTGGTTGCGCTTTAAGCTGATGACCAATTCTATGCAACAAGAACTTCCGATCCGATCCGATCCGATCTGGCGGGGGGTCGTACAATGTACGGCCCTACGATCAGACCTGCACGGTCCATTTCGTTACCCCTTATATCGTCATCTCGGACGTTTGCCCTTCTTTCACTGCCAAGCCACTCAAGCCATGCTGTTGGGCGCCAGGTACTAAGAGAGCGCCTGGCGTGGTGACGTCATGGTGCTGACAGCTCCCAGCGGCCGCCCCGCCGAGGAGGAGTAAACCGGTATAGGCCGTAATGCTGGTTTCTCAGACGGCTCCTGACGTCGTTGACGTCGTCAACAAGAACTTGCCCCATCAAGTGTACCCACAGTCCGTGCAGTAAACGCTTATGTTTCATGTATGTTTTGAAACATAAATGCGTTGGTTTTGAGAAATTTTGTTTTTTACATCGCAGGTGGAACGGAGAATGACAATGTCTACCTTGGCAGCACCATCTTTCTTGTCCTCAGATCGACTGAGTCCTATAAATTGCTGACAATAGTTGGCTAGATTGCAGTGTAGCTGGTCGATGTTAGCCCCGATTTCAGTCAGTTCAGCTAAAGCGGTCAGAGTGGGATTTTGTTGTGTGTTATTGTTCCTTTCGACCGCCTCAGTCAACAAAGCATCGCGTTGCTCCAAGACGACGTTTATGTCCGTTCCCAGCTCTGTCATTGTCTCTGACTGCGATCGCATTTGGTTTAGGCATTGATCAGCTGATTCTCTAATTCTCTGTTTCTCTTTCACTTCATCCACTGTCTGTAGGACTAGGAAGTCAGTGGACAGCACCTCTGGGTGCCTCGGAATTGGTGTCCTGCATTCGGCACACAATGGTTTGTCTGGAAATTTATTGAACACGTAATGTACATGAACTCGGTACTGCCGTTAACTGTGTAACAGTTGCTCTTGCAGACAATCAAGGCAAAAAGTGTGACCACAAGGGAGAAGTTTGGGCTGGTTAAATAGTTCGAAGCATATGCAACACTCCAAATTATTCCGGTCTACACTCACGTTACTGCTTGCAACCACCATGCTCGCTGCACCTGTAAAATATAAGTAAGATGGCCAATTAGTTTGTTAATATTTGGTCCTTACTCAGTTTTCTTGCCATAAAATCTTCAACAACAGGCTCTAAGGTTCGAGACAGCCTGCATCCACATACAATGCTTGAATGTACCTTCACGTATGAGTCAGGAAAGATGTGTATATAGATGGTTTATGATTAGTAATATCAAACGAAAAATACTTCAAGCTTCTCAAGCTGAAAAGAACTCATGCTATTCAATTTTTTCACCATAACCTTATGAAAAAGACCGGGCAAGTATAGTTGCCATGAACCTATAACCGAACGTTCATAAAATTTCATCCGAAATTTCCAAATCCGAACTTTCCTTGTTTTTATGCCCGTTTTTAAAAAGCTCGCTTGAGGACTCATCCGTACCTATCCACTGTGTATGTTCATGTTATTCCGTACCTTTCCACATGAACAAAAACACCCAAACCGACCCATTACAAATGGGTTTTTTATGAATATGTACGCAATTTTCTGAACCTACAAAAAGAACCAACGTGAAGATCGGTACCTATAAATGCGGTCAAAGAGAACCTTTCCAAAAGAACCAACATGCTGATTTGAACCTTTAAATGCGGTCAAGAGAACCTTTCTGATGTGCAGTAGTTGGCAGCCTATTACATGTAGATGATTTCTTTTTGCCTTGCTGGTCAATCCCGCCCCATATCTGATTTTCTAAACATGAAATTTTTGTTCAGTACGCACTATGAAGTCCTCTTTAGGACATGACACATTGCAAGTAGCGTGTAGATTGCTGTGCAGGGGATTTTTTAATCAGAGAGGCTTGGTGCCTTGCGAGACCCCGACTTGGTGAAGTGGAGACTGTCTTCTCATCAGGAACATCGGCTTGTATTCACCACAAAGCCGGGGCATTGCATAGTGTATGCACAGAGAAAATTGGTCAAAACGATGTGCTATAGGTGTTAGGTTAGAATGTGTGTCGGAACCTGTGATTGGTACTGGCATTTGAGCATTTGGCATTACTGGCAAAACAACACACCCTCCACTCCAGGTCCACTATTAGTCAAGCACAGCATAGATAAACTGCTGATGAAAAGTAAAGTTTCATTCTGTCTATATTACAGATTATGCAATTCCAACGCAATTCGTGCCCGTTAAGTGTACTAAAATGCAGTAATTGTTCTGAATGTTCTACGAAACAGAGTTTAAAATTTATTCATCCATTTTACAGTTGACTTTTTGCTGCAACCAATCAATCAATCCTTGATTATCAGCGTTTACTCAGCATCCCGAACGCGATGCCATTCAGTTCCGGCTTTGATCAACTGATTCTTGAACTCCCTGTTTCTTCATAACCTTGTGCCTGTAAAGTGCCTGTAGTTATCAGGGGAAGGGCTTCTCCCAATTGTCAAGAGGGCTCCCAGTGTTGGCATAGTTGGCTGTTCAGAAAACTCCGGACGTCATCAAGTTTTTCCTTAGAAACACAAGCATGCTTAGCGGGTTTCCAGGTGGAAAAGTAGATCCAGTTGGTTCCCATTTACCTACTAGCTGTCACCAGCTTTCGGTGGTCTGGGGCCTGTTTCACCAATTTATAAACGGTTACAAATCATCTCAAATACAAATACCCAGGCAAGTTACAGACAAGCACGGGTCGGATTCTCCAGGGCCTCGGCCGGGTCTTAGCCAATCCGGTCCATACAGGTCTACGTAGGTTTAACTTGCGTGTGTACTGTATCTGTATTTGAGGCGATTTGTAACCGTTTGTAAATTGATGAGCAGGCCTGTTGGTTGCGCTTTAAGCTGATGACCAATTCTATGCAACAAGAACTTCCGATCCGATCCGATCCGATCTGGCGGGGGGTCGTACAATGTACGGCCCTACGATCAGACCTGCACGGTCCATTTCGTTACCCCTTATATCGTCATCTCGGACGTTTGCCCTTCTTTCACTGCCAAGCCACTCAAGCCATGCTGTTGGGTGCCAGGTACTAAGAGAGCGCCTGGCGTGGTGACGTCATGGTGCTGACAGCTCCCAGCGGCCGCCCGGCCGAGGAGGAGTAAACCGGTATAGGCCGTAATGCTGGTTTCTCAGACGGCTCCTGACCAGTGTTGTGCCTAGCTCAAATTTCTAAAACTCGGTAAGTATTCAGTAAGTAAATCGAGATTTTTTGAAATTCAGTAAGTACGAGTAAGTACTGGGTTTTTCAAAGAAAACCCGGTAAGTACTCAGTAAACAATTCAGTAAACTCGGTAAACCTTCAACATTCAGAAATAATAATTTATCTGAAAATGTTTACCTGTTATAGCTTTTTTAGCTACTAGAATCCTTTTTAGTGCTGATTGATGAGTTTAAGATAATGTAGCTCGACTTTTCAGAATTTAAATCATGTTTTGTGTTATTTCACATTATTTATTGTGCTAATTGGCATGCATGGAAAGCCTTAAAATATGCACACATTACATAGTGACTAAAGGATGTGGCTTTAGATGAAAAGCTTGGCCAATTGGTAGGTGAAGATTTGTTCTAATTTTCGCCATTTCCTCACAGTTCATCAGGCTGATTCATAAAACGTCAATCAAAAAATAGCTAATAGTAGTAGATATAGTTTCTACTTCTATGGTCTTCGCGTCCGATAGTCTGTTTGCAATTCTGCCGCGCAAAGAAAGCTTAGGTTATGCAACAAGCAGTGAAAATTGCAAAAAATTGGCAAAAATTGTGTGTTTTCGTAGTTAGCAGATCTATTAGCGAAAGAAAAACCGTATATTTTCTTGCACAGGCGCGGCGAGCTACCTATTGCAGAAGCTTTTACTCAGTAAACAACTGAGTAAATTACTGAGTACCGAGTTTACCAAATATATTTTTAATTGAGTAATTCAAAATTGAAACTCGGTATTCAGTGAGTAAAATTAAGAAAAATTTTTACCGGTAAGTAAAAGTACTTACTTTAATTCAAAATAACTAAGTACCGAGTAACTTTTACTCAGTAAATTTACTGGGAACAACACTGCTCCTGACGTCGTTGACGTCGTCAACAAGAACTTGCCCCATCAAGTGTACCCACAGTCCGTGCAGTAAACGCTTATGTTTCATGTATGTTTTGAAACATAAATGCATTGGTTTTGAGAAATTTTGTTTTTTACATCGCAGGTGGAACGGAGAATGACAATGTCTACCTTGGCAGCACCATCTTTCTTGTCCTCAGATCGACTGAGTCCTATAAATTGCTGACAATAGTTGGCTAGATTGCAGTGTAGCTGGTCGATGTTAGCCCCGATTTCAGTCAGTTCAGCTAAAGCGGTCAGAGTGGGATTTTGTTGTGTGTTATTGTTCCTTTCGACCGCCTCAGTCAACAAAGCATCGCGTTGCTCCAAGACGACGTTTATGTCCGTTCCCAGCTCTGTCATTGTCTCTGACTGCGATCGCATTTGGTTTAGGCATTGATCAGCTGATTCTCTAATTCTCTGTTTCTCTTTCACTTCATCCACTGTCTGTAGGACTAGGAAGTCAGTGGACAGCACCTCTGGGTGCCTCGGAATTGGTGTCCTGCATTCGGCACACAATGGTTTGTCTGGAAATTTATTGAACACGTAATGTACATGAACTCGGTACTGCCGTTAACTGTGTAACAGTTGCTCTTGCAGACAATCAAGGCAAAAAGTGTGACCACAAGGGAGAAGTTTGGGCTGGTTAAATAGTTCGAAGCATATGCAACACTCCAAATTATTCCGGTCTACACTCACGTTACTGCTTGCAACCACCATGCTCGCTGCACCTGTAAAATATAAGTAAGATGGCCAATTAGTTTGTTAATATTTGGTCCTTACTCAGTTTTCTTGCCATAAAATCTTCAACAACAGGCTCTAAGGTTCGAGACAGCCTGCATCCACATACAATGCTTGAATGTACCTTCACGTATGAGTCAGGAAAGATGTGTATATAGATGGTTTATGATTAGTAATATCAAACGAAAAATACTTCAAGCTTCTCAAGCTGAAAAGAACTCATGCTATTCAATTTTTTCACCATAACCTTATGAAAAAGACCGGGCAAGTATAGTTGCCATGAACCTATAACCGAACGTTCATAAAATTTCATCCGAAATTTCCGAATCCGAACTTTCCTTGTTTTTATGCCCGTTTTTAAAAGCTCGCTTGAGGACTCATCCGTACCTATCCACTGTGTATGTTCATGTTATTCCGTACCTTTCCACATGAACAAAAACACCCAAACCGACCCATTACAAATGGGTTTTTTATGAATATGTACGCAATTTTCTGAACCTACAAAAAGAACCAACGTGAAGATCGGTACCTATAAATGCGGTCAAAGAGAACCTTTCCAAAAGAACCAACATGCTGATTTGAACCTTTAAATGCGGTCAAGAGAACCTTTCTGATGTGCAGTAGTTGGCAGCCTATTACATGTAGATGATTTCTTTTTGCCTTGCTGGTCAATCCCGCCCCATATCTGATTTTCTAAACATGAAATTTTTGTTCAGTACGCACTGTGAAGTCCTCTTTAGGACATGACACATTGCAAGTAGCGTGTAGATTGCTGTGCAGGGGATTTTTTAATCAGAGAGGCTTGGTGCCTTGCGAGACCCCGACTTGGTGAAGTGGAGACTGTCTTCTCATCAGGAACATGTGCTTGTATTCACCACAAAGCCGGGGCATTGCATAGTGTATGCACAGAGAAAATTGGTCAAAACGATGTGCTATAGGTGTTAGGTTAGAATGTGTGTCGGAACCTGTGATTGGTACTGGCATTTGAGCATTTGGCATTACTGGCAAAACAACACACCCTCCACTCCAGGTCCACTATTAGTCAAGCACAGCATAGATAAACTGCTGATGAAAAGTAAAGTTTCATTCTGTCTATATTACAGATTATGCAATTCCAACGCAATTCATGCCCGTTAAGTGTACTAAAATGCAGTAATTGTTCTGAATGTTCTACGAAACAGAGTTTAAAATTTATTCATCCATTTTACAGTTGACTTTTTGCTGCAACCAATCAATCAATCCTTGATTATCAGCGTTTACTCAGCATCCCGAACGCGATGCCATTCAGTTCCGGCTTTGATCAACTGATTCTTGAACTCCCTGTTTCTTCATAACCTTGTGCCTGTAAAGTGCCTGTAGTTATCAGGGGAAGGGCTTCTCCCAATTGTCAAGAGGGCTCCCAGTGTTGGCATAGTTGGCTGTTCAGACAACTCCGGACGTCATCAAGTTTTTCCTTAGAAACACAAGCATGCTTAGCGGGTTTCCAGGTGGAAAAGTAGATCCAGTTGGTTCCCATTTACCTACTAGCTGTCACCAGCTTTCGGTGGTCTGGGGCCTGTTTCACCAATTTATAAACGGTTACAAATCATCTCAAATACAAATACCCAGGCAAGTTACAGACAAGCACGGGTCGGATTCTCCAGGGCCTCGGCCGGGTCTTAGCCAATCCGGTCCATACAGGTCTACGTAGGTTTAACTTGCGTGTGTACTGTATCTGTATTTGAGGCGATTTGTAACCGTTTGTAAATTGATGAGCAGGCCTGTTGGTTGCGCTTTAAGCTGATGACCAATTCTATGCAACAAGAACTTCCGATCCGATCCGATCCGATCTGGCGGGGGGTCGTACAATGTACGGCCCTACGATCAGACCTGCACGGTCCATTTCGTTACCCCTTATATCGTCATCTCGGACGTTTTCCCTTCTTTCACTGCCAAGCCACTCAAGCCATGCTGTTGGGCGCCAGGTACTAAGAGAGCGCCTGGCGTGGTGACGTCATGGTGCTGACAGCTCCCAGCGGCCGCCCGGCTGAGGAGGAGTAAACCGGTATAGGCCGTAATGCTGGTTTCTCAGACGGCTCCTGACGTCGTTGACGTCGTCAACAAGAACTTGCCCCATCAAGTGTACCCACAGTCCGTGCAGTAAACGCTTATGTTTCATGTATGTTTTGAAACATAAATGCGTTGGTTTTGAGAAATTTTGTTTTTTACATCGCAGGTGGAACGGAGAATGACAATGTCTACCTTGGCAGCACCATCTTTCTTGTCCTCAGATCGACTGAGTCCTATAAATTGCTGACAATAGTTGGCTAGATTGCAGTGTAGTTGGTTGATGTTGGCCCTGATCTCAGTCAGTTCGGCCAAATTGGTCGGAGTGGGATCTCGTTGGGTGTTATTGTTCCTTTCGACCGCCTCAGCCAACAAAGTATCGCATTGCTCCAATACGACGTTTATGTCCGTTCCCAGCTCTGTCATTGTCTCTGACTGCGATCGCATTTGGTTTAGACATTGATCAGCTGATTCTCTAATTCTCTGTTTCTCTTTCACCTCATCCACTGTCTGTAGGACTAGGAAGTCAGTGGAGAGCAACTC
>JASANB010005000.1:0-26659 GCA_030248155.1 Sabatieria punctata | reverse complement strand
CAAGAATAAGCCAAATTACTACCGTGTGGTTAAAGACCCAGCCGAACGATGAGAGAAGTTAGAGGGGCTGATAGAATTTGACGACTGCCCCCCGTACCTCCGTCAGATGTTACTACAACTGTTGCTGGACAATGCGGAGTCATTCAGCATAACAAAAGAGGAAATTGGTGACTGTACCGTACAGTATTTGGACATTGAAACGGGTAATAACCAGCCCGTTCGGCAGAAGCTGAGACGACTGCCTTTCGCACTCAGAGAGAAAGTGGAGGCACAACTAGTCGCCTGGCTAGAAGCGGGAATCATCCGTCCGTCTAAGGCACCGTGGGCTTCACCAGTGGTTCCGGTACTTAAGAAAAACGGTGATTTGCGCCTTTGCATTGACTACCGTGAGCTCAACAAGCTAACCAAAAAGAACAGCTTCCCACTACCACGCATTGACGATCTCCTAGACGCTGTGGGTATTGTCAAACCCACCTTGTTCAGCAGTTTGGACCTTCGGTGGGGTTATAACAACACTCACATCCATCCGGACAGCATTGAAAAGACGGCATTTGTGACGCACAAGGGCCTGTACGAGTTTTGCCGAGTCCCTTTTGGCTTAACTAACGCACCGGCCTTCTTCCAAGAAGTGGCACAAAAGATCGTTGGTCACATTGATCCAACCCGGGTGTTCGTTTATTTGGACGACATCCTGGTAATTTCAGACACCTGGGAAGAACACAGACGACTCTTGGAACGGGTGCTCCGTGCCTTACATGAAGCTGGATTTCTGCTCAATCCATCAAAGTGTTCGTTTTGCAAAACTGAGGTACTCTTTCTTGGCTTTCGAATTAGCGCCGCCGGCGTTACAACAGACCCGGTAAAAATTGAAAAAGTCCGGGATTGGCCAACTCCAACCAACGTGTCTCAGCTGCGCAGTTTTACTGGTTTCTACAGCTATTTCCGACGTTTCATCCGCGGTTTTGCACACATAGCCGCTCTGCTCAACCAGCTAACGAAGAAAGACATGCCATGGAAATGGGGCGGAACAACAACAAGCGATGCATAATTGCCGCCCGGTTATCCATTCTCTATTATTAATTACATTGTCGTGTCAGGACCACGCGCCAGATGTGGCGGCAGCCATATTGGATTTTCAAATATTCGAATGTTCTTGTTCGCTCGTTTGTGAGTGTGTAACCTGTGCGAGATTAATTGGAAGTCATCCCTTGCTGCCGTATTGGATCGGATAAACTGTGCTGTAAAACCAGTGGCGTTGGCGTAATTCTGGTCTTCACTATTCCGTCAGCGTTCAGCGAGTGTGTAAGACTGTTTTTATTAATTCTCGCTCATTACGTTATCACTCCATTCGCTCGTAATAGCCGATGTTCTTCCGGCTTCTTTCTTCTTCCCTGGCTTAGCCGAGTGTTCTCAGTCGTCCGTTCATTATCGAGTCAGACGCTTCTGGACTGGCCATTGCAGCAATACTGGCACAAGAAGACCAACAAGGCAACCGACGTCCCATCGCTTACGCCAGTCGAACGCTCCATGCCAATGAACGAAATTACAGCACCACTGATAAAGAGTGCCTGGCCCTCCTTTATGGCTTACAACAATTCCGCGTCTACGTCTACCACAACAAAGTTACGGCAATTACTGATCACAATGCTTTGAGCTTCTTACAGGATAAAGATCTACTGGGAAAGCTAGCTAGATGGGCGCTACTCATTCAAGATATTGCACCCAACGTAGTTTATCGCCCCAGCAAATCCAACGCCGCGGCCGATGCCCTTAGTAGAATGCCTCACGAGCAATTAACACACCGCAATATCCACGCTATCTCTGACGTCAATCTTGAAAGCGGTGTGTCTTACCAAGAGCTTCTCAAACAACAACTCCCTCAAGATGAAGAGATGGTGGTCAATTACTGCCGTCGGACGACCAATCAACACGATTGGCCGAGTAGATACTGTAGTTGTATTTACCCGGTTTGTGAGCTAAAGACCACTGACGAAACAACCAGCACCGTGTCCAACAACAGCACTAATGAGCTTCCTGATTTTTCCAACCTGGCAAAACGTCACCAGGTTGCGGATGAACAGTGCTTGGCCATGATTAACTACAAGTTACGCCACGAATTACCAGCCAACGAAGAACTGGCGCACTGGGTGCAGATGGACCACCACAAATATGTCGTAGTCGGAGAACTGCTGTGGTACGTACCCCCTGACGCTACCGACCGAGACGGACTACAACGGTTGTGTCTGTACGTGCCCGCCGCACTGCGCCCTCGACTGCTTTACGACCACCATGGTTCACCTGTCTCCGGCCACTTTGGTTACAACAAGACGTACAAGCGAATGCGTCGCTTTTATTACTGGCCCAACATGTCTCAGGAAGTGATGTCTCAAATTAATTCATGCCGCCAATGTGCCGCGCGGCGTGGACAGGGCATCCGAGCGAATCCACCGATGGGACAGATGCCGGCACCCCAAGATGCGTTTGAGCGGGTGTACGTTGACGTGCTACAGCTAAATAAGACAGATTCCGGTTTTTCACTGGTATTAGTGGCCGTCGACGCGCTTACTAAATTTGCTATGGCCGCACCAATCGGAGACAAGCGAGGTTCTACTGTAGCCAACGTCCTGTCGCAGGAAATGTTTGCTAAATACTGATTTCCTGCGGAGATCGTAACGGACAATGGTACAGAGTTCTGTAATCGGTCAGTAGAGAAAATGCTCCATACTTTCAACATCCAGCACCGTGTGGTACTACCGTACAGCCCACACTCTTGTGGGTTGGTAGAAAAGCTGAACCGAACGTTGGCGGACATGCTGTCCAAATTAGTCAACAAGAAGGCCACCAACTGGGACAAACACCTACCTTTTGTGGTATTTGCTTACAACGTTACGCCACAAAGCTCAACCGAAGTAGCGCCGGCCGAACTGGTGCTAAATCACAACCCCCGACTACCTTCAGTAGTGCCTGGGGCAGACGTCAGTCCTTACCCGTGGTTGGAAGCCAACGACGCAGAGGCACGCAAGCAGCGCCAGCAACAAACTATGCTTCGTGCCAGGTACCATTTGAAACGTTCTATGGAAACAACAAAGCGGCGGTTCGACCAATATCATGACGTACATGAGTCACAACTGGAAGTGGGCCACCGGGTTATGCGCTATAATCCCGGCATTCGCACCATGAAGCTTGCTCTACAGTACACCGGCCCGTATGAGATTGTCGCTCTCCGGGGAGTGAGTGCTATCATCGTACCAATGGGGGAGCCCGCAGCCCAACCACGCAAGGTCCACATCTCTCAGCTATCACGCTGTCACCCCGAACTATCAGACCGCGTGTTTATGGGTATCGAATCAGCTGAGCAACTGACACGACCGCCTCGGATATACCTAACAATCCGGAGCATCCAACTCAGCTATGGACCGACGACTCTGACCAGTAACCGACCATGAACTTATACATAGTATCGGTAATGTGCTTCCCTCTGTTCTTATTGATGTGTATGCCTAGTGCCTCATATTGAGGCATATTGATGTGTATGTGTGTGTAGTGTATCACTTTTATTAGCAACATTGCTTCTTTGTGTTCTTTTGTTGGTCTATGGCAGCCGTGCTTGACTTTACAATTGTACTTATGCTATTTCTGTCTAACTTGGCTATTCCTTTCGCTGTTTTGTCTACTAGTTACAGCTGCGAGTCCCAACTGCAAGACCCGAGATGAAACCTGGCCTTCGAATACAGCCCAGCTGTTTTCCGGTCACCAAGTACCTGCGCTCTCCTCTGCAGTCGCAGCCATCGTAAGAGGTCGGTCCGGAACGACTTCCATGACTCGATGGTGACTGACGTTCGCAGGAGCTCACGGCTGAGAGGGGGGCCATGCACAGAATCCATCTTACTGACTACAGGACTTACATTTTCTTCCTGTCTGCCTACTGTATGTGCGTGTCATAATTGCCGCCCGGTTATCCATTCTCTATTATTAATTACATTGTCGTGTCAGGACCACGCGCCAGACGTGGCGGCAGCCATATTGGATTTTCAAATATTCGAATGTTCTTGTTCGCTCGTTTGTGAGTGTGTAACCTGTGCGAGATTAATTGGAAGTCATCCCTTGCTGCCGTATTGGATCGGATAAACTGTGCTGTAAAACCAGTGGCATTGGCGTAATTCTGGTCTTCACTATTCCGTCAGCGTTCAGCGAGTGTGTAAGACTGTTTTTATTAATTCTCGCTCATTACGTTATCACTCCATTCGCTCGTAATAGCCGATGTTCTTCCGGCTTCTTTCTTCTTTCCTGGCTTAGCCGGGTGTTCTCGTTTAGTACTGTCTCGCCGAGAGTCAGTCCTCTTCTTTCTTCTTTTCGCCGTGCTCTGTAATCCGGCGTGTCTGTAACTAATTCGTGATTCTTTTATGTACCGTGCTAACAGCCCGGTATTACCTACGACTCACTTACCGTCACTGCCTGGTTGCATTAACAGCCCGGCATTTCTACTACTTCCTGCCTGGTTGTATTAACAGCCCGGCATTTCTACTACTTCCTGCCTGGTTGTATTAACAGCCCGGCCATTCAACATCTTCTCGCCTGGTTTATTCTTAACAGCCCGGCACAATCTACAATTCACACCATTGCAACTCCATTGCCACCTCCGTAACGTCGGCGTCCGATTCAGTCCAGCTATAACAATAGAGGCGCAGTGCAGTACCAACTTGCAAATTGCTTTATTCGTTTCTTAAGTGCATTTCGTTTCTCTTTTTATCTTCGACTGATCATTCTTAATTCGTGCTTGACATTCGAGCTTAGCGGGTTCGTTTTTCTGTGCGATACGTAGATCTATTGTTTTTAGCGTTTCAGAGTGCAATGCCGTTCACGTGCTCTGTGCCCGGCTGCAGAACTGGCTACAAACACGAACCAAAGCTGCCAGGTGTTAGTTTGCATGAGTTTCCAAAAAGCCCCCGCATCCGCACTAAGTATCTGTCAGAAATTTTCATTCATTTTAAGCCTGATGACTATAAACTCAAGAGCATTGACACGAACCCAAGTCGTACGTCTCATCGTTCATGTTCTGAAGTCAGAGGCTGTACCTGGCGTTTTCAAGCAGTACCCACCGCATAAGCAGCCGAAGCCTCCACAGAAGGGCAGTGCAACAGAAACTTCCGAGGCATTCATTTGAGCCGTTCAAGCTGAACAAGAAGCAGAGATCGAAGCGTTTCTTGAAACGGACAGAAGATTGCATTCGATTAACGATGTCTTTGCTGCACTGAAGTGAGTTTTTGCCTTTGTTTGTTAAAGGGGATTGTTTAAGCATTGTTTAACTGTGATTAGGGCCTGCCCTATTGAACACCTAAAGATTTTTAAACTGCCTAGTAGTACATGTAATGTACGTATGCATGCTTGGTAGTTAGTTGTCTGTAGGGTCACACGTTTGCCCGAGTTCTCGTCACTAAATTTTTCAACTGAATGTGTAATAACTTCGTCAAGAAGCTCACTGCTTCTGGTGTTAAGCGCTGTGCGCAAGCCAAGATAGCAAAGTTTGGACGTAGTCGGTAACTGTATGTAATGCTACTTTCATTCTCCTGTGATTTTGGTCCATTGTTCACAATATCTTGTTTGATATTCATATTTCTGGTCGCTTCTCAGCTGTTAATACATATTTCCCATGTATTCAATATATTCAGAGTTTTATGCAAATAACTCCTTATGGATGCGTCGGACCGCGTTAGGCGTTATGACCAAAGTTGTAGAGGGGGCCGAGCTCTGTACTGTGGTTCAACCTAATCTGCGCAACATTGACTGGCAATCCTAATTTGCGCGATGGAAAAATATCTACTTTTTTCGTACTGGGTTTGAAAGCGATTTGAGCGCTGCGTTCGATTACTGATAGCGTGAGCATTCTAAAGACATATTTATATTCTTTGTAGGTCGAACGGTTCCAAAGATCTGGACTTGTAAAGTTACCCTAAGTATGTATTAGCGGTCCGGAGCGCGATCAGTCCAGTAGTTTTTAGTCGTCCATGTCCAAAACGTTAAGCACGCTATTTCCGAGAATAATAGAGTAAAATAGAGTATATTCAAAATCAGGTGCGTCTGCTCTGTTCCCAAAAAAATAGAATGAAAATAGAGTGGGTGGAAAATTGATCGAAATTTCACCAAGTTTCAAGGCAAAAGTACAGCAGAAGTCATTGGAAGCATTTGGCACGAACTAGTAAATTGCCAGCTCACGCCGCAGTTCGAAACAGCTGAGACTGTTTTCTCGTACCCTCCGACTTATTGGAAGAGAATTTCGAGCCAACTGTCTTTGCTTTATTTTCCGAAATCACAGCACATACTAGCATTCTAATAGCCCTGTCTAACTTGAGAAATCAGCAGCTGAACAAAACACCTCAACGCCTTCCCGCCATATCTACCAATGGCTGCCTGTTATATTTGTGAATGGATTGTCGGTGCGGGGCCGTCGTAGCTCCTGCGTAGACCACGCTACTACGGGCCCATCACGCACACCCACATCCTACCCTTCCTTCGCTACTAGCCTAAACACATGCTCGGTGTCATTCTGGGCGGGTCTCAATGGTAGCCGTCCCTGTTCCCGTACGTCCCAACACGTGTGGTTGCTATTGTAGCTTTAGGTGCTTAGGCAGCTCCAGTCCGTTCCCATTTACCTACTCGTTGTCACCAGCTTTCCGTGGCCTGGGTTAGGCTTTGTGCCGACAACCAACTCTGTGCGGCAAGAAACTTGCCCCGCTGGGTGGATGAACGCACGACCATGCGCGTTCTGGCTTTGCGGCCTAATCCACTACACCAACCGTGCCGGCGTTACATACTGTACTGTACTGTACGTGCTAGATAGAAATTGAGCAACAAACAATGCTTTCTTCAACCATGGCCATACCCCCTCCCCCTCGCCGGCCAATCCCGCCCCCCTCGGCCGGCCATAGCCCCCTCCTCCACCTCCCTCCCGGAGAGAGAAAATTTTCGCGTATTTAAGGCAAAATAGGCGTTTTTGGCCATTTTTTCGGGACCCCCCCGCTCCGAGGTCTCCATATCCCTCCGAATTTTTCCGGCCCATGTATGATACATGTCCACTTATCTTGTTAATGAATGTTGAAAATTTGAGCCAGATCGACAAAGAAGTGACCGAGAACGAACTATCTGAGTAAAGTAGTAAAAGTGGCTGGAAAATTTTAATCTATAGTGAAGGAAATGAGAAGTTTTATCCACTAGTGAAGCACAACACGCACACACAACACAATCACACTAAGCAACTACACAATGCAAACACACACGGACACTCACACAAACACACTGAAACTCTTCATTCACTCCCCCTTGGATGTTGACTGGGCCTTTAATATCTTTATTAGGCCTCTCTTTATCTTTCTTCTTCCGCCTCCCTCTCTTGCGTGTTGTGTTTCACTAGTTGATAAAACCTCCCATTTCCTTCAATAGGTACTGTAGATAATTCGCTCCTTTCCCTATATTTGCCAAAACTTCTTTGACCTTCTCCCTCCAGCCTAAACTTGGCCTCCAAACAGTCTCCTCTAAATCTAAACTTGAACACTTGGCCTGAAGCCTAAGTCTAATCAATCTGAACACAACAACTGTAACCTAATCTGTCTTTCAATTTTATGTAAATTTCGATCGCTCTCAACCCCTGCTCTCAACTAATATTCTACCCACTCTATTTTCATTCACACCCACGGGTAAAGACTGAAACAAAATTAGTTTAGCACAAAATCATTGTATTACAATGTACCTGCAGACGTCAATGTAGTGAATTTTTTCGCCGTCCTTCGCTTTGTGGTACAGCTTCGCGGCGTTGGTGCGGCCTCCGTAGAATGCCTCTCTGGGGTCCATAGGTTCTGGCAGATTGACTGACTGGAAGAAAGCGCGCATGTCCGGGTCCCTCTTGAGCATCGCGTCCACTGCGCAGTCCCACACTTCCTCCACTTGGTAGCCCTGTCTTTCCAGGTACAGGCGTCGCTCGACCGTGCGCTCGTAAGCTTCTTGCGCTGTGAGGCCCGTGAACAGAGTCTTCTGTCGGTCTTTGAAGCAGTCCTTGCAGCCGTGGTAGACGCATCCGTGGTAGGAGTAGACTTGTTTCAGGTCTTGGCCGTGAACTGAACGCAGCAACCCATCCACCTTGTAGGGGCCGACTCTGAATTCTCCCTGGTTGTGCGCGTGCTGTATGTATTGGTCTCGCTCGGCCAACTCTTGCTCTTGAGAGTACCACTTCAGGTACTTGATGGCTTTGACACTTTGCCGCTCTTCTTTTCGGTAGCCTTTGTCGGGAACAATGCCGATGGTGTCAGCCTTGAGGAAGTTGCGTCGGAAGACCAGGTTGCAGGCTGAGGCGATTGTGATTGCTTGGGCCAGAGGGTCTATGAAGGTGATGCCCAGAAAATCGTCGCGGAACTTCATGCAGCCTTGGGCCAGTACCAGTACGTCGGCTTTGCAGTACTTGACGAGCTCTCGTTGTAGGTTGAACAGGCGGCCTTCTTCTTCCATCTCCCGCTTCTCCTTGTTGTACCACTTGTAGAACGCGTCTCTGTCTTTGGGTTTCAGGTTGCCGGGTCCGTAGAAGTAAGCGTCTGGCAATGGTCCTTCATAATCCCAGTTGTCAGCTTTGTTGAAAAAGTGGGGAAAATGGCCCTTGCAAGTGGTCAGGCCAAAGGCCTTGGGAATGGCGCTGAGTGGCATGGGTAGGAAGTTTAGACTGTCTATGACCCGGATCTTGACAGCTTCCAGCTTCAGGATTTCCAGTCCTCTGGTAATCAGCTCCGGTTTCACCGATTGTTCGTGTAGGTAGTCCAGCAGAAATTGGCTGTCGAATCCTCTGGCATTGTGCGCTACCGCCGTACAGCCGATGTTCTCCTTGCTGTAAAGATACTTGCAAAAGGCGTTTCTTGAGTCTGGGCCGAGAAAGACCTTGAACTTGTTAGCGCCGCACCGGGGGCAGGGAGCTTCGGGCGCCGTCTTGCACTGGTCGCACACTTTGAGGGAAACGCAGCAATTGACCTGGTGCTGCAGTACGTGGCCGTAGTCGCTCTCGCCCACCACCGTGTCTTGCGTAGTCTCGAAGTCGAAGTAAATGAAGCAGGGCGGCGTTTTTTCCTCTTCGGGGTCTTCGATGGTTTGCATGTAACACTGGTGGTTCACTGGGTCCACCTGTTTCTGGCAAATGGGGCACTCTGACATGCCGCACTGGTGAGTCTTGTTCTTGCTCCTGTCGACAGTTCGACCGCAGGTTGCGCACTTCTTTAGCATCTCGCATGTCTTCTTCATCCTCATTCGCTTGTTGCCAACCGCTGCCTGCTGGGCTTCCTCCTTATGGTTGTCAAAACAGTGCTGGCTAACAAACAAGCGATTGCAGTCGTTGCATTTGGTCCAGTTTTCGAAACGGCAGGGTTGTCGGCTGAGGCAGGCGCGACACATGGAGGAGCACTTGTGGTCTTCTTTGTGGTCATAGGCCTTCTCGCAGGACTCACACCAGTAGGAGTAGTCGAAGAACGCGGCCATGGCGGTGATGACGCAGAAGTGGTTCTTGTAGTGGAACAGGTGCACCACTCTGTCCGAGTCGACGTTGCCTTCGAAGACCTTGGCGCAGTAGGCTTCTTTGGACCAACACTTGAGTTTGTACTGCGGGACCACTCTCTGCAGCGCTCGCAGCTGCTCTATGTCGCACGGACCTTGGTGCCCCGCCAGACCTGCTTGCTCCATCAGTGCTCTAGCCCGATTTCTTTGCAGGTAGTCCCTATGCCTGGCATCTCTTTCGCCGTCCCTTATTCTTCGCCATTCGCGCTTCTTCTGGTCTGACTCATCTTTCTCCAAACGGGCGATTCCGATCACTATGGCTCTGGCCAAGCACAACTCGTCTTTGTTTCTGACTTGGTAGAAGCAGCTGCCGTGTCCTGTCGTCCTCTCAGCGAACCACTGGTCGAAGTTGCCTTTGAACGTGTGCTTTCCACCACTGCCGGCCGGGGTAGCGATTCTGGTGAAGAGCACCGAAATCTGAGAGTCCAGGGAGAACGTTTGACGGGACTGGAGGACCTTCTGGATAGTATTCAGGATCTTATCGACCGACATTTGGCTCTGGCGACGGAATGGGATGAGGATAGGTTGTTCTAGGCCTGGGTGGTTGATCTGCAGGCCGACTCGGTCGGTAGGCTCTCCATCCGCAAAGGCGCGGTCCAGCAATCTCTGAAAACACGTTTTTGTCTCAAAGAAAGGGACACGTTCTGACTGCAGTATGTACGTACGCGTGTCATCCCTGATAAACACCCAACGTGTGACACCAAATACCTGACACACACTCTATGTACTTTACCTGACTGATCTATGTACACACACTCTATGTACGTACTGTATACACCAATTCCCTAACGTACGTACATACACACAGCCTGTACCTGTTACACTAAACCCCTGATCGACACTCTATGTATGTACATACAGTCTGTACCTGTTACACCCTGACTGTACACACTAAATCCCTGACTGTATGTACCTGTTACACCCTGACTGTACGTATGTGTAAAACCAAACCCTATGACTGACTGTCACACACTGCATTATACCTGTATGTACGTAAGTTTCTACTGCAGTCAGAACTTGTACAGGAGAAATTTTAAACCTTGTGAAAGAAACACCAACACACCAATACACAATTTTGTTTGAAATTTCTCCCACAGCGGGCAGCAATTATTATTATGCGCTGCGGGCATGTACGTACGATACACTTTACCACCCTGTGAGAACTCAATACGTACATAAGTGAAAAAAGTTTATAGAAACACCAACAACAGCCTAATTCCGTACGGTATTGAGTACACACACTATAGCAACAGCACTCACGCGCAGTGGGCAGGGACGTACGTACGTAGACACTACTGCTGTAGGCAGTTTACCAGAGTACTTACTTGAAAAGTCTGGCGGATGAGTTCCAGCAGATCTCTGACGCTGTCCAGGTCCCTGAAGACGAGCTCGAACTGGGTGCCGGTGGTTCTGAGTCGCTTGACCGCTACTTGGTGCGAGGCGCTGATGTCCGCGTGTGCGTCGACGTCGATTTCCGGGGCTTCTGGTTGACCTCCGTGCTGACTGGCTAGCATCCAAATCTCGTCATCCTCCTCCTCATTGACTGGCTGAAATGTACGGTAGTTATTTGGATAAATTAAAGCACAATTAGCTTACTTCCGGCTGACCGACCGAGGCTTCTCCAGCGGAAGCAGGGCTGCGCACCGAAGGCTCCTGAAACTAACTTTCTAATTACAAATTCAAAATTGTAAATATCACACCTGAGGCGGACCGACTGAGGCTCCATCGCCAGAGGGCGGACTGACCGAGGGTTCTCCATCACCAGAGGCAGGGCTGACTGAGGAGTCCTGAAACTAACGCTCTAATTACATATTCAAAGAAAGCAATTAACATACCTGAGCTACTGCGGCGTTAGACTGACTACCGGGCGGCGAATCCTAAAACAAATTCATTTCAACACCATAAATTCAAAGAAACCACTTACGTCATCAAAGTCATTGCCGTAGATCACGTCCCAGAAGTCGGGGTGGTTGAACCAGACGCTGGGTTCATCACCTTCCAGAATGAGTTGGTGCAGACGGTCGAAAATAGCGGTCCAAATGGCAGGCTGGTTCCTCCAGATGCCACTGTCCACGAGAGAGTCGAGCTGAGTGAGAGAGAGAGTGGAGATAGCTTCCAAAAGCGACATTCCAATAACAAACAATCCCGTAGGAATGAGTTTGCTCCCACTTCGGCCCCCTTTATAGCGAGTTCGTATGCATACCAAGTTCACCTGAAGACCAAGTTTGCCTTAAGATTGATGACGTCATCAGAGTTCGTATGCAGATGAGCTACTAAAAGTTACTTATAGCCGAATTTTTCAGCTTCTGTTCATTGTTCACTGTGTACTGGTGTGAGATGGCGGCTCGTTTGTCTCTGCAGCAGCTCTTGGATCGCGATGGAATGACGATGGAGGACTACGACAACCGGTACTGCAAACCCTGCAACCGGACCTTCAACGCTCGCGGCAACCTGGTCAACCACTTGAGGGGCATTGCGCACCGCCGCCGATGGGAGCCGCCGTTGGACCTGGAACTGGTGAAGAAACGAATCGCCGAACGCCAGGCTCTGCTGGCCAACCCTCCACAGCACGTCGATGGTGAAATGGCTAAACGACCCCCTCCAACGCCTCAGACGCCGAGAAAAACCCGCTGGGATCAACCTCCTCTGGCCAAGCTGCAACGCCCCGAGGAACCGCGCAGAGAAACAAAGCTGATACCTCTACCAAAACCGACGCTGTCTGCACCGGCTTCGTTGGAATCGCTCAAAGTAATACACCCTCTTCTTTCCTATTCAGCCTACATGTGCGAACCGTGTTTCAAACTTTCCAGAACCATGCCGACTCTGAAGCTGGACGGAAAACTGATCGTGCAATTCCCGCTGTGTGACAGCTGCGTCGAGGTGAACGCCAAGATACGAAACGTATACGCCGAATGTCTATTCAAAAAATGATATGGCCTGCGCGCCACTGTGTACAGAATAAAATTTATTATACTTACTACAGGAAAATTTTGATCACACAGCAGTGTCCATCTTTGCGCGGCACGTGAAACACCCGCTTCTTAGTGCGCTTGCCACACATCGGTTTCTTAAGCACTTTGCCGTCCTTCTTTCCTGTAAACTCGGTTTTTTCCTTCATAGCACTCAATTCGATTTTTTGCTCTTTACTGTCGTCAAGTTTGGCGATTTTTTCCTCCTCCTCATCACTCAGCATAAGATCGACAAACAAATCTTGAGCCGCCATTCCCGACCAGACAAAAACGTACAATGACTGATTTTTTCTAAAACTGCTGCTTTTATAGTGAAAGGAATTTTAGTTTTACCTTGAGAAATTGGGTAAACACCGGACAGTTTTGACCAAAATAACAGTAGCTGCTGAAATAAGGAATACAAACAGATAAAAAGTAGCTCCTCACCAGAGCAGAAGAGATAAACAGATACTTACCACAACCGGTGCGCCCAACAATACCAAACAGATAATGGACTCACTCCTAGCTAAGTCAGAAATGAGACCCAAAATCCGCCTGATAGCCCTGAAGAGGGCTGTTGGGTTGGTTTTTAATTGAGGGCTCCTCAGAGCTTCCTCTTTCTGGTCTTCTTGTTGCGTGCCTCCTCTGGCAGCTCCACTGCCCAGCACTCACCGCCCAACCTGACCGCCGCCGCCTCGATCGTCTGGCAGTGCAACGGCAGGTGAAGGGACAAAGAATGAAGCTAAAAATCTAAAGTCACAATGTTCAAAAGACATGGTGGTAGAAAATACGTTAGATGCTTAGCGAGTGTGTTTTATGCACTTCTAGTTCGTCTGCAGGCGAACGTGTAGGGGCAAGCAGCGGTGACATCATGCGCCAGCTGGCTGCGGGCCAATTTTGGCCTACCTGTCTGGATGTTCAATCAGAGGTGGCTGGTACGCAGTGGCACTGCGTTGGCCTACTTTCGCGCTGCTGAGCTGCTTGTTGTACGTGTTCAGTCGCGAGGTATCTCTGCCGAAAAGTTAGAAAGTGTGTCTGCCCACGTTTACGTGTTTTGGCATTTCGACCTGAAGGCTGCAGATAAGGAAGTTTTCCTGAAAATGGCAAAGCGAGTACGTAGAACGCGCTCTCCGAGCGCTCTTCGACGTTTTGTCCTGAAACAGCAACACATTCAATAAACCAACCTAACGGCCCTCTTCAGGGCCACCAGAAGGACGCGAGGTCTGGTTTGTGCTATTTGAATCCGAACTAGTCTCGCGTCCGACCGGTGATTTCGTTGGGTCAGCTGAAATCGGTAAGTACGTTCTTTCTCACTAAAATTCTGAGGGGGGCAGTGACGTCATCTGGCCGGGGTGTGCTAAAATCTGGCAATTTTCCTGGCAAAATTCTGAGGGGGGCAGTGACGTAGTTATTTCTTACTAAAATTCTCTGCACAACTTCAAAATCTGAGGGGGGCAGACATCAACACACATATAGACCGTTTAGACATTTAACTCTAACTGATAGTGTGGCTCAGATGGTAGAGCGCTGGACTCTGAAGCAGAAGGTAGAAGGATCGAACCCCACCCGAGCAAAAGTTTTGATTTCTACCAAAATCAAACCCCAAATTCTGAGGGGGGGGCAATTTGAATTTTCCGCCAAAATCAAACCCTAATTCTGAGGGGTCAGTGACGTAGTAAGGCGGCATCTCAAGACAGACCTCTGACAGAGGTCCGTCTTGAGATCACTGGGTGGGGCAATGCCCCCGCCAGTGAGCCGGGCCTTACTACTAGGGTTCGTTCAAATCGGTTCAGATTCTTGGTTGCAAAAGTAAAAAATCTGCTGGGTTGTTCTTTATCACTCTTGTTCATTGCCAAAATCTCTGTTTTGACTTTGAGGACAAATATCTCAGGAACTAAGCAGGCTATCTTAATAAACGTTACATCAATCTTTAAAGAATTTATTTATCTTTCATCTAAAAAAGGATTCATTCAAATCGGTTGAGATTTGCGGTTGCTACAGCAAAAAGTCTGCTGGGTTGTTTTTTTTTGGCACACCCTGTATATAAGTGTGTGTCAAAAAACTGCGAAGCCAAACGTATGAGCTCCGGTGGACCCCCCAGAGCGCCAGGGCCCCCCTCCAAAGTAGGGGTGGTTAAGCCAAAAATCCAAAATTCAGGTGTCCACTTCAGACCAGCGTTATTCACTCAAAATTTGTGCTACCTTGACATTCAATACACCAACCGATCCGCAATGACATGCAGATTTCAAAAATAAATCCTTTTTTAAATGAAGGATAAATAAATTCTTAAAAGATTGCTGAAATTTTCATTAGTGTACTTTGCTTATTTTTGAGATATTGGCTCTCAAAATCAAAATAGTGATTTTGGCAGTGAACAAAGAGGGATTTTTATATTATTCTGCACTTCGTAATAAAACGGATTCCTGCTACTGCTAAGGGCTATTGGATGCTTTACTGGTGACACAGAAACTCGGTTTACTTCAACACTAAAGTATCATTAGCCCCAGCAGTAGGAATCTGCTTTATTATGAAATGCAACGGAATCGCTCTTGTTCTTTGCCAAAATCTGTTTCGACTTAGAAGGCAAATATCTCAAGAACTAAACTGTGAATCTCAATTAAAATTGCACCAATCTTTGAAGAATTTATCAGTCTTTCATTCAAAAAAGGGTTCATTCAAATCGGTTGAAATTCACGGTTGCAAAAGTAAAAAATCTGATGGGTTGTTCTTTATCACTCTTGTTCATTGCCAAAATCTCTGTTTTGAATTTGAGGACAAATATCTCAGGAACTAAGAAGGCTATCTTAATAAACGGTACATCAATCTTTAAAGAATTTATTTATCTTTCATTTAAAAAAGGATTCATTCAAATCGGTTGAGATTTGCGGTTGCTACAGCAAAAACTCTGCTGGGTTGTTTTTTTTTGGCACACCCTGTAGAACAGTCTCACATACTGCCTGTCGACAGGTTGAATTGTCGGTACCAGAATTACAGCACAACGCTTACTGGATTTAGCCGTTTATTCACACGTTACTGACAGAACAGTTGGAGCGACCGCACACTTACTCCTCAGCTCGTCAACAAGAAAGAAGCGCGCCAATATGGCCGACAACGCAAAAAGACACTGGCAGCCGCCATACAACCGCCTACTTGAAATGGCTTAAGCGAATAGTCCTAGCACGATAATGCAACCATAGAATCGACGCTTACTGTTAATAATAATAAAGACAAAATAATACACATAACACGAGTTGGCAAAACAATAACTGTGCAGCGCGCGAGCAGGGATACAGAGACAAGTAGATAGGCCAGACAATTGTAGGTTAACTGCAATTGTATGGCAGAAGAGACAATAGAGTTGAGGTGCTGGGGCAATTGGTGATGGTCAATAGATAGTCCAGTCTAAACAGGGAGATACATGGCTGAGAGCACATTGCAATTACTTCACTACATACAAGGCATAAGACAGGGCATAGTCGGCGGCAATCCAAAGTTACCCTTGGCCGCTGCGAGCGGCACACTGACGGCATGTGGTGATTTGCGCCATCAGGTCCTGTGGCATGTTTGGCATCGATTTGTTGTAGCGGAATTGACTGGATTCGGCCGAACTGTGGTGGTCACACAAAAGTCGGCGGCGCAGTGCAGTGGGTATGCCCCACAACGAATCTCCAACAGCCACAAACTTAGGATGGTCGGCCTGCATCCAGCGAGCTGACTCTTCTTCGGTAAGCAGAGGGTTGCCAGACCAGGCCCCCTTCTTAGCTGGCTGGTCCTTCTGTGTTACTTGTTGGTCAACCGGGCCCTTAATGACCTGGTCATAGTTGGGCTTATCCGGCGTTTTTGGATGTTGCAATGTAGAATGTGGCGGCTCCGAGTAAGCAACCGACTGATCTGTAGACGATTCAGCAGCATGACTGATGACAGTCGTGACTGAATTATTGGCCATCACTGAAACATCTTGAGTGTCGCAGACAACATTATTGACTTGCGCTAGCACATTGACTACATCAGCGGCAGCCAATTCTTCATCCATCACTTGGTCTGACCAGTCATCAAATTCTGTGGTGAGATCAACTGGTTTGTCTGGCATAACAGCAGGACTGCGCACTTTGTCACAGAAGCGTTTAGCGCGCAGATAATCCTCTGTGCTCCGAGCCTTTTCACGTCTGGGTTCATGTTTCTTGGCCCACTCCTGCCAGTTCTCTGCTGACCAGTGTTGAAAACCAGCCAGCCAGCGAAGCACACCACCTTTGGTGTAGTTTCGTGAAGATGGTTGCACTCTTGAATTGGCCACATTGACGTAATGGCCGTTTTGTTCATTGCGCTTGCGGTCACGGTTACCGCGAACAGCACCGTTAAAACAATTGTAGTCGTCAGGATGACTGTGGTTATTTTGCTCCAAGTCACTCAAACGCTCCATCCTCAACAACATATTTTGGGCTAGGTAGAAGTCATTGTTTGCCCTACTAATGACGTCTTGCTCTTCCGCTTTGGTTCGCAAATCTGGACGCAAACCATGAATCAGGGTCAAAACCAAGAACTGATCGTTTTGTGGATTGAAGCGACCCTGATAAGCCAGCTGACCCTGCTTTTCGAGTGTGTCACAGAATTCTGCCACCGAGCGATGTTCTTGCTTCATTGTCATTAGCTGGTACTTTTGCGTTGACTCGTCGACTAACGCATTACATCGCTCAGTCAGATGCAATTTCATGGCTTCAAAGTTGACTTGGCACGTGGCCGGCGCCGACTGCAATATAATGAAGCCAGTCGGGACGGCGTTCCGTAGAATGGTCAACTTTTCTTCGTCTGTATTCACATGGTAGGTGGCGAAGAAGTCTTCCAACTTCAGGAAAAATTCGTGCACATTGTCGGTCTTCACGTCGAATTTCGGCATTGGCAAGTGACGCAAGTAGGCCGGGTCTTTACGTTGCACCTCATTGTGTTGGTAAATGGCATGCACCACTTGGCCCACCATCTGCATGGTTTGCGTCACCTGCTGTCCCATGTGCACCAGCAAATCGCGATACTGTTGAGTTTCCGCCTCAGGAGTAAGCGGATTATCCCAAGTTGTTGTGGGAAAACTGGTCATCTGCGGAATGTTGAATGACGGCTCAACCGTAGGCTGAACCAACGGTGCGAACGGATTTCCAGATGGTACAGTCTGTTGGCTGCTGTGCTGTACCGGGTCAAACACTTGATTTCTGGATTCGGCTGCAGTAGTGTGAACAGATTCTGCCGCTTTGCGTTGGTACTGAGCCACTTCCCATCCAACACGCTCTTGTAGGTCATATAGCGTGTCGTTTGGTCCGATCTGACCCAAATCAAGAACGTAGTCAATGCGGGACAAGCATCGGTCTCGCAATGCCTGTAATCCCGCGGTGCTGAGACGCACTGGCAAATTCTGCACGTACTCCTTTGCTTGTTGGGCCATGCGAAGCAGTTGTTCGGAATGTACCGACAGATTTTGCGTTTGGTCGGCAGCAATCTGAGCTGAAGTACGAGTTACGGTCACCTCCTCTGTAGGATTGGCAGCTGGCTCGGTTACTGTCTGAGCAGTATCCGGCCGCTGCAAAATCTTCACGCTGCCAATTGGTGCTCCATTGAACACTTTAGGAAAACAGTTCTGAACAAACTCGTTGACTGGAGGTGCCTGCCGCAAGGTTGGTTCTGGCACTCTCTCCGGTTCCACCGGAACTCTCTTCTCTGTTTCCGGACTGAGCCATTTGTTTTGACTTTGGTAGATTTGCTCATACTCTATCACTTTTCGATTCAATCCATTCACCCAGTCATCCGCTGTTTTCAAAGCATCCTTCCACTGAGACAATGAACGATTCTGTTGAGATAGCAGACCGGCTTTTTCTCTGGCGATCTGCTCGACTATCTGCAGTGGTTTACTCGCCGTTAGATACTCTTTCAATCCTGTCATTTGAGCGATTTCCATCCTGCGCTTGTGTACATCCGCACCAATTCTAGCCACCTTATTGCTCAGTTCTTCAACTTGTCGCATTTGGTATTTGAACCTTTCGGCATGTTTGGCGATTTCAGCCTTGTCCTCGTCCCTGGTCATAATGGGCGTTTCATCCATTGCCGTGGGTTCAGACTGACCCGTCATAGCGTTCCACGCGCCATTCTGTTTGTGGTAGCGTTGTTTCCGGTCTAGCACTTCCTCTTCCAACTCAGACGCCCAGGTGGCAGCAGTGGCCAGAACTAGCTGCCAATCTGATAAGGAACGAGTGCGATCGTGCGATCGACCAACACTTCTTTACATGCCTGAGCCACTTCAACTGGCGGAACTTTCGGTTCAATTGGTGGTGGCAGCGGCATGTCGAATTGCTCCGCAAGCCGACACTTGCCTCGGTACAACTTTTCATTGCACCATTTTATTCTGTCCATCAGTTGTCTTATGGTGGCCACCAGTTTGTTCCACTTCGAATAACATTTGCCCAATTGTTGCTCTAACTCGACAGTGGGTGGCTCGACGGCTGCGACTGGCTTTTCTTTCTGTTTCAGAGCGGTTCTGTTGTAGACCTGACGATGTTTTTTAGACACCATCTCAAAACCGTTACATCTCATTTCGTCTTCTTCATCGGAAGTTCCGTCGGTCTTTTCGGTAGAGATGGCCGGTTTCTGTGCCGACAAAGCAGCCAGAATTTGTCGCTGTCCGGCCAACATTTCGTTTTTCAGTTGTTGCTGTCCGACCGCAACTTGCGAAATTTGGCCAGACATCTGACCGACTCTCTGTTCGAATTCGTGTCTCAATCGGTCATTCTGCTGGCCGATTTCCTCCATCTCCTGTCTTAGTTTGTCGGTCTGCTGATTGATGTCTTCTCGGAGCATGTCGGATTCTTCGTGCACTTGCAATCGCACTTGTTGCTGAATGACCGCGCCCAGATTTTTATTAACATGAGCGGCCACTCTGTGCACTAAAGTAGTTTCTTGATTGGCGGTCAAAACGGCCTGTCGCTGGGCTGCCGACAGACTCTCGGCAGTAGTCGATTGGCGCTGCTGCGCACGCGTAGATGGGCCGAACGCGAACGCATCGGCCAACTCGTCACTTTCAACAACTTTTATTGGTGCCTCTGACGTAGTTTCCGTCGTGATAGCGTCGTCGTCAGAAAAGTCAGGGTGGGTCGAGTCATCACCGACGGCAAGCTGCTCTGTGGACATGGAGGAGGGCCGATTTTCAGACTGCTTCTGTCGTCTCTTTTGTTTGCGGCTGAGAGGTGGAAGATTAACTTTCTTGCCCTTGTCAGCGGCATTATCTTTCGAGAGCAGAGAGTCTTCAATTTCCGGCGCTCGCTCGGTAGTCTGCTGAGAGGATAAGCTGCCTCTTGGTTGGTACTGCCCACCTTTGTTTTTCTTATTGCGATTCGGCATCTCGGTCCGGAACCTCCAATTGCACTGCGCCCGTTTTAGGTTGATGAAGAGTCGTAAAGATGGCGCGATCACAGTGGAAGAATACGGCAGAGGTGAGTCGAGAAACCGGACAATTGTAGATTAACTACAATTGTACGGCGGAGGTGGAATTAAAGTTGCTGCGCCGGGCGACAAAATCAGCCAGGCGAGAGTTGCATTAAAGTTGAACGGCCAGGCAATAGCCGGGCTAATTGTTGAGAAAAGTCGTAGGAGGCACCGGGCAAGCAGCACAGTGCTAGCACGGTACTGGGTTGAAAGAAAATACACAAATGCTTATAGGTACACCGGCGAGAAGACACGGCAGAAAAGAAGTAAAGAATAACGCAGTGGTATCCACTATGGGAAGTTACCGACCGCAAGAAAGAAGAACTCAGCGGCATCCACTATGGGAGGTTACCAGCTGGAGCGAGCGATAACTAATGGTTGAGCGAGCGAATAATAATAATAAAGAACAGTCTCACGTACTGCCTGTCGACAGGTTGAATTGTCGGTACCAGAATTACAGCACAACGCTTACTGGATTTAGCCGTTTATTCACACGTTACTGACAGAACAGTCGGAGCGACCGCACACTTACTCCTCAGCTCGTCAACAAGAAAGAAGCGCGCCAATATGGCCGACAACGCAAAATGACACTGGCGGCCGCCATACAACCGCCTACTTGAAATGGCTTAAGCGAATAGTCCTAGCACGATAATGCAACCATAGAATCGACGCTTACTGTTAATAATAATAAAGACAAAATAATACACATAACACGAGTTGGCAAAACAATAACTGTGCACTATGCTGTGGAAGAGTGGTAGCCATAGAGGGCTAAGTAGCCATAGATGGCTAAGTAGCCATGTATGGCTAAGTAGGCGTTCAATAGCCATCGATGGAACATCATAGCCATAGTCGGAGAGGTAAGCCATAAAAGGAACCGATTCGTCTATGGCTTAGTCTCTCTGACTGACCTTGGCCCTGTGTTTGTTTCCAATGGGGCGCAGCCGAATGGTAACTCTAAGGCCTGGATCTCATTATGGACTTGTTGTGCCACCAGCAGACATGGGCTAGCATTTCGGCTGATGGGGGGTAGAATTTTCAATTCCTGAGGGGGGCTGAGGGGGGTAGGAGCGCCTGATGGGGGGCTGAGGGGGGTAGGAGCGCCTGATGGGGGGCTGAGGGGGTGATAAGCCAAAAAGTCCGATTTTTGGCGAAAATCATGGTTTTTTGGCTTATTTTTCATTAAAATAAGTTAAAATTAGCTATTCTGTGCTCATTTACGCCTATTTCAGGCATATTTTTAACATATTTTTTATACAAAATTCTTCCCAAAAATTCCTGATGGGGGCAGCGGCCGGCTGATGGGGGGGTAGATCAGAGCCTGATGGGGGGCCAACCCCCCTCAGCCCCCCCTTTGCCCATGTCTGGCCACCAGAGCAGTCCACCTTGAGCTAGTCGAGTCTTGCAGTACAGAGGCCTTTCTTTCGGCTCTCAAACGCTTTTGTGGTTGGAGGGGAGTACCAAAATTGATAATTTCCGATAATGCCAGCCAGTTCAAATCTGCCAATTTGTCCCTAACGTTTCTCAGAAAAAATTCTGTTTTAAGCGAAGGCACAATTCAGAGGTTTCTGTCCTCTCAGGGTATGGTATGGAAGTTCATTCCTGCCTTAGCCCCCTGGATGGGGGGCTTTTACGAACGCTTAGTGCAGACTGTCAAAAGGGCCCTGAAACGTACGCTGGGTGTTCGGCTATTCACCTTTATCCAACTGTACACTGTAGGTGTTGAGATAGAAGGCGTTATCAATTGTCGGCCATTGACTACTCAGAACGAATCTCTGCAACAGGTTTTGACACCCTCGCACCTTTTGGGTGGTAAAATGGAAAAGCTTTTTCCGTCTGTAGCCAGTGACCCCGACCCAGATTACCTACCGCAGGTTTCTAAGCGCAGCGAGCATTTTCGATCTTACTGGCTAGCAACACAAAAGGCCTTGAATCTGTTTTGGCAGGTTTGGCGTTCCGATTACCTTCTTAATTTGCGCGAAACACATGGGCAACAAATAGCCAAACGCTCGCATGGCCGTGCTACCTTTGCCCCTCAGGTTGGGATGGTAGTGCTGCTTAAGGACGCTACTCCTAGAGGTCAATGGGTCTTGGCTAGGGTAGTAAAGTGTCTAACAAGCAATGACGGTGTTTGTCGGTCAGTACCAGTGCGCACTGCTAATGGCAAGCTCTCTGTGCGTGCGCTAAAACAAGTCATCCCCTTAGGGGCCGTCCATAAACGACGTCGTTCCAAAATCCCGATTTTTCGGACCCACTCCCCCCTAAAATCGCCTTGCGTCGTTTCTGCGGACCCCCTCCCCTAAGACGACGTCGTTTTCGGATTACCCCCCCAATAAAAGTGCAGTACATGCAGTACTGTCATTTTTTTGTTGCCATACTGTATAATGAATTGAATAGATCCTTTCAACCACTTTGGGAAACTTTTCTGTATGTAGAAATATTTGATAGAATGTGCATAAATCGAAAATAATGCAATCGAAGTGTCCTTAAATTCCGAAAAAAGCGACGTCGTTTTTTGCTAACCCCCTCCCCCTCTGGAACGACGTGGTTTATGGACGGCCCCTTAGAAGGCGATGTAGAGAACCTGACCGACTAAAAATGTGTTATTAATGCAGTTTTCTGTTTATTTTAGTTACAGTCCTAGCGACCGTGTGGTGAGGCTGGAACCGAGGGAAGTAATGCCCCCTCGGTATACTAAGCGCGAGCGTCAGTTGCTGCAAGGGCCGCGACCGATGGATGTCTCACCCAAGTCCAGTCAATCGTCTCGCACTCGGTCACTCGGTTGCACTCGCGTTTGCCTCCTCGCCGTCCTCCTGCACATAACGGCCAGGCTCAAGGCAACCGACATGGTCGAAACGCACGCCACCGCTTTTTCTGCAATTTCTGCCACAAGGTCGGCCACAAGCGTGCTTTCTGCTATTCTCGGCATCATCCAGCGGCCCACCACCCTCGTCAGTCATATGGGTCGCGCGGTCCCTCCAATCAGCAAGCGATGGGGTCCCAGCTCCCCTTGCCCAATGGTCAGCTTCGTTCTGAGGTGATTGTGCTCAAGCGCCAGTACGTGGGTGAAGGGAGAAAGTGCGGTGGTTGAGTGCTGGCATGCAGCAGAGGACACTAGTGAACTGTTTTACTAACCTTCTTATAATTGTGCAGAGTGTCAAATGTGCCATTTGTATGTATTATGTTAATTTTGTTCTATGTGTGTGACCGATCCAGTTATCGGCAAACTTAGGAGGCCGCCTAGCCTTGGCGAGTAGTTATTGCTAATAAAAACCGAGCCCACGATCTACGGTCACTGCCTGCCCGTTCGTTCTTTTTTGTCGTCACACAACGCGCTACATCACAGGCCAGTAGAGCAGTCTCTCCAGCAGCAGATCTCCTTTTCCTGTTACTCTGGAACCAAGCGCCAGCCACGGTCATCCTATGCACACGATGTCTGATCTAGACGGGATTCTCGATCTATTTGTTGAACACAAACCATTGGACATTTCATCTGTCACACAACAGCAAAGATCTACTCTAGAAACTCCGGCCCTTCCAGTCAGTCATTCAGGCGAGTCTGACAGTGCATTTGGTCCAGAGCGTCTACCTCAAGTCAGCACATCCTAGCAGCACCGATGAGTCATCTAATGCACGCAGCAGCACTGTCAAAGACATGACGCCATCACTGGCAAAGTTGACCATGAAGTTCATTCACGATCTACCTGGTGAGAGTGCATACATCCAAATTCCAAGATCACTGGAACCAGGAGAGCGTTTGCTGACAGTCGTTCATGCGTCACCTTCACACTGTCTGATCAGTCAGAGAATTGGTTATGCAGAACTGAAAGCCTACCATGCTATTGAAGCGGGAAGAATCTTGGAGGTTCCACTGCTACATGGGGCCCAGGCAGAGCAGTGGATTCATTGCAGTGTGCCTACAGATGAACAGAAGTCTCAAGAGGCCCTGGCCTATATCACAATAAGAACGACCAAGAATATGGGGCCACAAACAATAAAGTTGAGGCTGCCACGGGGTGTTCAACCATCAGTCTATCCGATCATTGTACCAGTGCATGGAATGAAGGGTAGAGAAGTTGCTTATTTACAGGTGCTGCACCCACTGCCAGCTGGCTTTGAGCTGTCAATCGAGCTGCACATTGGGGCACCTCGTGGCACCAAGATCCATGAGACTGTACTAAAGCTGAATCCAATGGATGAACGAAAGAATGATCGACATGTTGAATCCAATGCTGGTGCGACATTCCCAGCCAGGCCTGCATTCCAACAGTCCAGCTGCCATAGCTGCCATAGCAGGGCAGGAATTGGTTTCAACCTCTGCAAGAATACCAGAAAGTTGGTATCAGCCATTATTTAGAGCACTCTGCTCGGGTAGCCAGTCATTAGAACCAACTATTCACTATGGACAAGGATTGTCTGATACCAAGCATAAGCATGGTTGGGCAATTCCTGGCGTAAGTCAATCTTTTGAGCCAGATGATCCTATTCTATCACTCTCTGACGCAAGTGGTGCAGGTAAATTCGACTTACCATCTGGAATTAGGTCTCCAATCCACGGGCGCAGTGTTGCACCTATCGCATCCAGCACATCACACAGTCAGTGTCCGGAAGACAGTGAAGCAGGTCTGTGTCATTCTGCACTTCCAGTCCAACACTCAAGCTCACAGTCTGTAGAACCTACTGAAGCTGGATCGTCTGAAGATCCGTTTATGGCTGGAATTCAGATCTGGAAACAATATCTTGAGGGCGATCCAGCAATTACAAAGCAATTGAGTAATTACGAAGCTCTACAATTGAAAAATGCAAAAGCAAGTACTCATTTTGATAAGCGCCGAAATGCCTTAGCCCAAACACCACACATTCCAAATGTGCCAAAGAGTTCAATTCCTGAACTCGAGCAGCCGATTGCAGGTGCCTCTTCATCATCGAGCAGTCACTCCCAAGAAAGCAGCATTGGTCATGAACACAGCGTGTCTGGTGATGAGCCCTCATCATCTTCAGTCCGTGAACCAAGCGCTGAATCTGTAGATGTCAGAGCTGACAGTCACTTGGAGCATGAGCAGTCATCGTCTGGTGCTGAAGCTGCGCCACCTGCTGTTCAACAAACCGGACTGGCAGTCGGTAAGGTTCCTGCAAATATCGAGCACATTCCAGAACCACTGGCAGTGGTCAACATGAAGTTTGCCCATGATGTGTCTATTCATCGCGCATATATTCGGATGCCAAAAGCTTTGAAAACGCAAGAGTCCGAATTTTCACTTAAAATCCTGCATCCAGATGATCCAAATATAATAGTGGGCTCTGCTGATGTAACAGCCTTCGATGATTTGAAATCTGGGCAAATGTTGGAGGTGCAGCTACCAGATCAGGCCAAAGCTGGACAGCGAATGGTTGTCAGCGTGCCTACAGAGGAACAGAAATCACAAGAAGTGTTGGCCCATGTCACATTGACAGCAACATCGGGTTTCTCACCACAAAAGTTGAGGGTTTTTCTCCCAAATGGGGCTGGACCAGGCAATCCAATAACTGTGAAGGTGCATGGAAAGGCCGGCAGCAGAGCTGGAGTTGTTGCATCAGCAAAAGTAATTGTTGACCATGAGCTAGCACCCGGCTTCCATTTCCCAGTTGAGGTGCAATATGGGACGAGATCAGGCACAACTATCTATCAGACTGTGAGAAATCCAGATGCATCCGCTGCTAGCCCAAGAAAACCACTGTCTGCAGCAGTTGGCGAGGCCACTGATGCGGCCAAACATGGGGCAAAATCACTGGAAAAGGCTGTGCAATGTCCTGCAACCTCTGAAATAGCTTCCAAAGCTTCAATTCAACAAGGAAGTGGCAATGTGGTACCTTCACTGGCTAGTGGTACAAGTCGTGTACAGCACAGTTCACCTTCAGTCCATGGAAGTGCTTTAAATAGAAAAAGCCAGAATATATGTCCACATATGTCTGCAGTTTCAGGCCAACCTCAACATCCAGGAATCAGGATTTCTCCACCAAGCGGCGTGACCCCTACTGCGTCTACATTTCCAAGTCCAAGTCAGTTACAGTTTCTACAACACAGAGGTGCCGTTCCATCCAGCTATGTAGCTCCAATCCAACATGGAGGAATCTGCTTCTTCCACCAATTGGGGCCACTCCATCTAGCTTGCTTCGAGGTCCACATCCAGGCAGTTGGCCTGTTCCACCAAGTAAGTACTATGCTTAACTGGACATCCTTGAGCTTGATAAACGCCTTTCAGGATTTCAACCACAACACAATTTGTTTGGTGTTACATCTTCGATCAGGCAACCAAGAGTGGAATCTATACAACCGCTCAGTGCAGCATCTGTTGTCGATCGAATGTCTGTTGAACGCAGTGGTGGTGTTGGTTCGATTGCTCTCCATCATTCAACGGCCCAAACCCCAGAAGCCAGATATTCTCCTATCTCTTCTGCAGGCAGTCCAGAACAATTGGAAACTTCTTTGAATCTCGAAGATGTAGCTGGAGAGCTGCCGGGCTTATCCAGAGAAGAGGGACCATCGAGTGTGGCCGAAGCTGCTGGAGGGCGTCCTGGGGACTTGCGTCTAGACACCAAAGAAGGATCCAAAACCCAGCGCAGTGCCAGTCCATCGGAGCCTCCTACGAAGAGTACTAAGTTTTCTTAGAAATGCAACTAACCCATCA
>JASANB010004998.1:0-25350 GCA_030248155.1 Sabatieria punctata | reverse complement strand
CAGTATGGTATGTATGTACTGCATTTTTATCGGGAGGGGGTAAGTGGAAAACGACGTTGGCTTAGGGGAGGGGGTCCCAAGAAACGATGCAAGGCAATGTAGGGGGAGGGGGGTCCGAAAAATCGGAATTTTGGGACAACATCGTTTATGGACCGGCCCTGAACATCACAAGCTCTATCTTTTTATTCTTTGCCGCAATCAGCACTTTCATAGTCGTTTTGTATGGAATTTTGCAGGGCCCTTCAAGGCCAGAAATCAAAACGATTGTGGAAAAAAGCAGGACTGAGCAATGAAGTTCTGAATAGTGCCAAGATCAGACTGATCCAGACGCAAGTGTTGGAGCCTGAGAAACTGCTGTCTGGTGCGGGCTTGAACGATATCCAGCTTGGCTGGGTTCGAAACGGAGAGTTTCAAAATCTGCAAGCTCTCCAAATTCTGGTGGCAGATCTGAACTGCAAACTCAGTTACAGCAGGACTCCGCCCACAGCTTTCAAAGAAGGCCAGTTCAGACAGATCAGACTAGATTAGGGATTAGTGGTATAGATCCGGAACAATCTAGACAGATTGCTAGCCCTCATAACAAGAAAGACGGCAATTCGTACATAAGTCCCTTACATAAATTTTGAACGAACATAACTCAGGAGCGGTAGGTCCTAGATCAACTCTGATGTAATTTTCGACTCAGCGGTCAAAACTACATCGAGTCAGTCGCACCCGGGCCGTATAGCAGCAGTAAAAGTGAGGCACCCTGATAGCGGATGCAACAAGACTGATGACCATGTGTATAAATATCCCGCGAAAGTTTGGATGGGCACAACTCAGGAACGGTAGGTCATAGACCAATTCTGATGTCATTTTTGGAGTCAGCGGTCAAAACTACATCCAGTCAGTCGCACCCCGGCCGTATAGCAGCAGTAGAACTTAGGCACCCTGGTAGCGGGTGCAACAAGCCTGACAACCATGGGTATAAAGAAACTGTGAATGGGCATAACTCGGGAACGGTACGTCGTAGACCAATTCTGATGACATTTTTGGAGTTAGCGGTCAAAACTGCATCTAATAGCTTGGCGCTGAGCATGTTAGTCGTTTTCAATATAACGTAACAGCAGTTGGCAAATTTAATGAGGCTCACTATTGGACGCGAATAACTCGTGAACCAGACCGAATCTAGACAAACCGAGTTCAGATTCGTAATCAGCGAGTAAAACTGCATAAGAATAACTGGTCTGTTGATAATTTTGAGCAAAAAAAATTTTGTCGACTGTCTTCAAATCGCCAAAGAGGGGGGGCTGACCCCCGGAAAGTGCATCCGAAACGTGTTAATTTTGTTTGGCCATCAGTGCTGCATCCGTTCAGGCAGAATCCCCCGGACGCCGCATCTATGAGAGACGTTATGACGATTTTTTGGAAAAAAATGATGTCGTAATTACCGAAAATTTCGTAGTTTTTGGAGAATATCTCGCTAACCGGGTAGGATCTGGACACGCGGGTATAAGAAAATGAAAGCCCATCCAAAAAGCTACAAAACAATGTGAACGTGGAAACTGTATGTTAAGAAACAAGCGAATGGTGATCGTTTAAATAAAGGTCGAAAAATGGCCCGAAAAGTGGCTGGTGACCGAACTTTGGGGGGTACAGCTCAGGTTCTAAGGGGTCCCCAATGTTCGAACACTCACCGTTGGTGTTCGTTTGGTATCTATTTTAACATATGTGGATACCAGCCGGATCGGAGAAAAAAAGTTGCTTGAACACGTTCCCTTATAGCTAAGTTGACTTTCTCGCAAAATGCATGTTAAATTCTTTCACATCAGCCAACATTTTACATGGCAATCAGATAATCTTTCTTTTTCACTATAGTCTAATCGCACTGCTTGAGAAATCCTACAGGCATGTACAGTAGATTTACCTAGAACATACTGTACATGGGCAGAGGGGTAAGGGGATTTGCCCCTCCCCTCGCCGGTCAATACCCTTCAGCCGACCATAAAGAAAATTTACGGAGGAAGAAAATTTTCGCTTTTTCAGGCGTTTTTTTGGGCTTTTTCGGGACCCGCCGAGACTGCCTTCCAGTGGCGTATCCAGGGGGGTGTAGGGTGTGTACCCCCCCCCCTTTGCGGTGGAGGTAGGAAGAAAAAGTGGGTCAAAAATATAAGAAACTAATGAATTATGTACTAAAACTGTCTATTTTGTGCTCAGAATGCCTTCTAAATGCGTTTTTGAAGGCCAAATTTTCAAAATTTTCTCGTCCTGGTCGGGCAGAAGCCCAACCAGGCCATTATAAACTACTAAAACTTGTAATTTCTGTTAATTTTAAGCTCGGAATGCGTTTTAAACGCGTTTTTGAAGGCGAATTTTGCTAAATTTTCTTACCCTGGTTGGGCAGCGGCCCAACCAGGCACTTTCAAAATTTTACACCCCCTTTCCAAAATCCTGGATACGCCACTGCTGCCTTCGTACCCCTTCCGTATGTTTACGGCCCATGTATGACCTAGAAGTGTCTGTAAGGCAATTTTTGGTAAAATTATGAAGTTGTAGAAAGTGTTTAGGTCTGTGTATGTATTTTCGAACTGGTTTCAAGCTCATGAAATTGAAGTGAAGCGAACGGCAAGCTCAAGTGTTCACCAAAGAATACAGGTGCTTTGAAACGAATTTCAGTACTATTTTTCTACAAATTTACCTGCAGCAAAACTTGTACGTTGCCGGGCAGCATAAGTCGTTTGCAAAAGAAATCCAGACCAATAGTTTGTTTGTACTGGCGACCAAAGTTTTCCTGCGCAAAGCGCGAACAAATCGACGTTTTGCCGCTGGCGCCGTCGCCCACCACGACGATCTTCAGCGTTCGCTCTATCACAGAATCTTCGTCCGAATCGGCCATTCTATCGACGCTTTCCACTTCTTCTCCACTCATGCACTAATAATAACACGCACACTGCCCGCTGTTAGTTCGGTTGCCACGGCAACCTTCGAATTGAAGGTCCGCTTAGCTGCCTCCTCGATCGAGTCTAAGCTACAGACAGCCGCAAGACCGCTTCTTAGAGTATTGAATTGGTTCAATCTTTGCACGTTTACTTTATACACACTGCACACTATACTTTATCCACCGAGTAGAGTAGTTCAAAATAACAGAAGAATTTTTCAAAATTGTCAATCCCCGATCCCAAATTTCTCAAACCGCGCGTGCATGTTCTGCCCCACCTATCACCGTCCCCGATTTTTTGGGACACAAATTTTTTCGCTCAATTTTTTGCATTTTTTTTTACAATTTCTGACACGGAAACCGCTAAAATTGACTGTAGTGTAGAACAGAACTTTCATGAACAGCAAAACTAGAATGTGCTAGATCTGGAACGAGCACACTAGTAGCAAGTAGACTTGCTAGTTGCTAGGAATTTTTGTGAATACGGCTTCAGATAAGCGTTTTACTTCTGCTATTTGCTATTTGAACGATGTTGCCTCCTTCAACCTGCGCAACTTTCCGAGCCGAGATTTTTCCATTCCCGGCCCATTCCCACACCTATCAAATTACAATGTTTTAAAGTGTTTTCCTATAAGCTTGATGCCAAAGCCTAAAATGGAAACCAAAGTTTAGAGTCAGGGTGGTCTGCGGATGCGGAGCATGGCCCCCTTCGCATCGCGAAATCCGTCGTGAGCCAAGATTTTTCTATTATCGGCTCATTCCCCCGGAAATTGCCACTTTGACTTGTTTTACCAAGCTTAAGCCTAGCCTCAACCTAAGCTTGTGCTAAACTAGAACTGCCTCAGGATCGGCCACTACAAGTACGTGTGTTTACAGTAGCAGTAGCCCATGGCCAGGGAATTGTGGTCGGCGGGTGGGAGGAATGGGCATCCTCCCGATTGTCGGTAGAAAGAAATTTAGCGGGCCGGGCACAAATCGCCTCCCCAAGAAGTTGGAAAGTTGGAAAACGGAAAATATAAAAAATGGAAAATGCTTCCCAACAATTTGGAAATTAGGAAAACATGCACAATAACAACCAACATAACCGGACACTGGATGCATATCGGTAACGCAACGGTATGAGATCCCGCCATCACAGTAGACTCATGTGTCTTTCCAAAAGTTCCACAACAGAAGAATGGCTTTGGCTATGATTGCGGAGTTTTCGTCTGTGCTTTTGCTGCGTTCACCTCATCAGATTGTCGCATTTTAGCTGCACAAGTTTCTATTCTAACAGCAGTTGAGCACTTACTTACATGCACTATGCATGCACGTATTTCGTAAACTTCACTTACAGGCTGATACATAGCACTGGAGGCAGCTTTGTGCCTACCTATCTTTTTCCGCACAAGATAACACCAACCGTTTGGATTTTCTGTTGTGATACAGTATGTATGTATATACAGTTTTAGTAATTTCTGATACTCCGTTTCAATTTTCTTGTTACATTTTCGAATTTAGATTATGAATTGCTAGGTATTTGATACCCATGCATTTTACATATACATATTTAATGGTGCTTGCTTTTACTTTAATTGTCTCTGCACGAGAAAACGGGCCAACAGGCGGGTCAAAAAAAATTCAAAACCGTTTTTGAAAGTTCTAATATCGATATTCTAGGACAGTTTTCGATGTAGAAAACGAATCTGGTATGCAAATTTTCCTAGCTAAATTTGTACTATAGTTATGGTTGGGGAAACCTTTTGAGCCAGACCAAATTATTTTTTCTGAATCAGTGAAATTAAATACTTTAAATTAGTCAAAACGGGGACGCTGAATCTCGTGGTGTTCTTCGTTTCAACGAGAACCTTCGAAAAATGCGATTTTTCATGACTTGAAAATTTCAATCGAACATATCTCAAAAACTAGGCAAATTCATTCCGAGCTGATTACAGTTCTAAACACTTCGTAACATAAGCTTTCGATCCATAAAAAAATATTGGGGGGTCATCGATGGTAGACGGCCACTTTATAGCCTCTGAAGTTTGGGTGTCAGTAAAATTCTTCCTATTTTTTTACTTTTTCGGTTTTAACCAACAAATTCAAATGACTGATGTTTCGTCTGATGGATTCCTTTTACAAAATGGCTTATACCGCTGAAGAGGGCTTGATTTGTAGATTAATTTGATGTATTTATGTCAAGCAATAGAGCTAGTATACCAGCAAAAAATAGTTTTCTGTTGTCAGATTCCAGAAACATCGGTAAATTTCTGTGCATAATACAAGCGTTTTTTCTAACACCTAGAAAATATGGGAATTCATTATTCTGTATTGGGTTGAACTGCATGCTGTGCTCAGCACAAAAAATGAGGCTACCAAAAGCCGACAGTGGAGAGGCAATGGCTCTACTGTCTTCTGCTGCAATGCAGAGTTTGTAGTCCAGACACCAGTGCAACTGAAGTACCAGTTAGCAAAGCACTTTGATAACCTTGGTGCACAAGAGAAGAAGAGACTGGCTGCAACCTGTCTGCCTTGTCTGCTTCAATGGTGTAGTGGTAGCAACTCTGTCTTCCATGCACCCAGCGTTAAACACATAGTAGCGGTTCGTCCCTGGTGATTGCCTCGCATGTGGCCCTTTATGGGTTCTTTACTGGTCTGTCCGGTGTTCATGTGCATTGTAATAAAGCTTTAACCTGTTCAAGTGGCATTGAGGGTATTCTAACAGTTGCAGCTCCAAACCAAGAACTCAATCTATGGCATCACATCTCGGAGTCAGAATACTTGCAAGACATAGCCCACAGCAGCAGAACCCCAAAGTGTGACAGTGGAGAGAGAATTGAAAAACCGAACTGCCTCCAAACAATGTCTACTACCCATCTATTCATGCTTTAGCAAGTTTACTGCTCTGAAATTTGCTACAAACATGCCCCTTTGAGCGAGTCCTCTACAAGGTTGTGACTGTATTTGCGGCTTCACTGCAGAAAAAAAGTGTGACAGGGCTAGACAACACAACAACAGATGGGGCTGAAGCTTTGGACTGTTTGTTTACAATCCTGACACAGGTTGAACGTGAACGGCATGGTGGAAAAATCCGCGCAGTGAATGCAATTCAATGTGGGTTGAAACAGTTCAAACGGTACTTGAAACTTGACTTTCCTGCACATGTGCGTCAAGGAGGTTTACCTCAATTCTGATTCAAGCAAAATGGAAACGCAGATTATGTCGATTATTGTGGCCAGTGGAAGATCACGCAAAGAGATCTTGCAGCTCATACCAGGTTTGAGCAAATGACGATATCAAATTGCCCTCAAGAATACTGAAAAACAAGGCCCTGGTGTTCCTGTTGAGAAAACAGAGATCATTATGACCCGCTTGCCATAGATTGTTTGCCACTTTGCAGAATTTTTTGACCGTATCTTGATGTACAGCATGCAAAATCTGTTGGCGCCAATGAAATATGTTGTCAAAAGAGTTTCAACATCTGTTAGCATGACATCAGCCTGCTCTAACTATTTCAGCTCCTCCCTCAGGCAGATCTTCAAGAAGTCCACGAATCTTCGATCTGGCAGCCAGGCTTTGCAACTTAGATTGTGAAAGATTTGTACTGTTTATAACATAAACATAATCTCTTTGTCATTGTTTGTGTGTTCTTTGTTACAATAAACTCTTCATTTGGTGCCGAGACATTCGTTTTTGTTGTGTTGTGTTGTGTGCGCCAACCACTCTATCGTTCCTCAAGCCATCCAAACTCTACCAAGCCTACGTCTGCTCTCCCACCACTACCAGCACCACTACCACTCTCTACCACCACCACCACCACCCCTTACATGTGTCCACGCCACCTCTTCCACTGTCCAAGCACCACCAAACCCAAGTTCCATGCCCACAAGCCAACCAGTCCAGTGTACAAATGCCCACCCAGTTCTACGCCCATCCAAGCAGAGTGATGCCATTCGTTTCCGCCATTTGTTTCACAAGTCTCAACTTTCTCACCCCACCCCACCCCCCCCCCCCCACCCCCCCCCCCACCCCCTTCTCTCCCTTCCTCCCCCCTCTTAAAATTATTTTTTATAAACCTCTTTATTATTTTATTTTTTTTTTTTTTTTTTTTTTAACAACACCTCCCTATCACACCCATTATATTAAATCTTTCGGTGGGGGGGTTGGGGCGGTAAAAACCCCCCCCCCCCCCCCCCCCCCTCTGTTTTTTTTTGGGTTTGTATTTTGTTTTTTTTAATTAAAAAAACTTACTTACTACTTACTCCCAAAAACCCACCTTTTGTGACCATGCTCACATACATCCACCAATTTTTATTCTTCTGAGTGCTCATCACTCAAAGCAAAAACTGCATAATGTGTCTTGCATGGGCCTCCTTGACGCACATGTGCAGCAAAGTCAAGTTTCAAGTACCGTTTGAACTGTTTCAACTAGAGTGCGAACAATACCTAAAAAACCCAATACCCCAATACCCAATACCCAATACCAATACCTGAGACCCCCAATACCCCAATACCCAATACCCAATACCCAATACTTGTGTAGCTGGGCCAAAAACTTCATTTCAGTGGACTGGTACATTCTAGTTGTGTACACAAGATTTTGGCACGCAATAAAAATTTTTAAGAGGCTGGTTGGGCCGCTGCCCAAGCAGGGCGAGAAAATTTTGAAAAATTAGCCTTTCAGAAAGCATTTAGAAGCCGTTTAGGCGAAAAAATTAGCAGAAATTAACAGTTTTGGTACGTAATATTTCGTAATTCAGTCGCGATTTTTTTCCTAACTCGGCCGGAATTTGTGTGCACCGGCAATAGCCATGATGGGTACGGTGCTAGTCAACATTAATGTCACCATTTTTATTTTAGAAAAGAACAGAGAAATTAATTACTGGTGTAGCAGCGCTTAGAAAAGCGTACACTTTAGGAAATTCTACTAACGTTTAGTTGATTAGGCTGTCCATAAACGATGACATTCCAGAGGAGGAGGGGGGTCGGCAGAAATGCGATGATAGACGACACACCAGGAGGCGGAGGGGTTAGCAAAGAGCGACGTCGCTTTTTTCGGGATTTCAGAGAATTTTGATTGTATTATTTTCAATTTAAGTACATTCTGTCAAAGCTTTCTTCAATGCGGAAAAGCTTCCCAGAGTGGTTGTAGGGATTTATTCTATTGATTGCGCAGTATGCTAACAAGAAAACATGACAGTTCTGTATGTACTGTACTTTTATCGGGAGGGGGTAAACCGAAAACGACGTTGCCTTAGGGGTGGGGATCCACAAGAAACGATACAAGGCGATTTTGGGGGGAGGGGGCTTCGAAAAATTTAAAAGACGTCATTTATGGATGGCTCCTTAACGCGAAAACAGCTTACTAAACCGAATCATCGATCAACTTTTTCGATATTTTTCAGATCAATTTTTCAGGTCAACATAGATTTTTCTCTATTTTTAATTGTCCAATTTAGTATTGGGTATTGGGGGGTAAAAACCCCAATACCCAATACCCAATACCCAATACCTGGAAAACACCCCAATACACCCAATACCCAATACCCAATACCCAATACCAGTTCGCACTCTAGTTTCAACCCACATTGAATTGCATTCACTGCGCGGATGTTTCCACCATGCTGTTCAACCTGTGTCAGGATTGTAAACAAACAGTCGAAAGCTTCAGCCCCATCTGTTGTTGTGTTGTCTAGCCCTGTCACACTTTTTTCTGCAGTGAAGCAGCAAATACGATCACAAGCTTGTAGAGGACTCGCTCACAAGGTGCATGTTTGTAGCCAATCTCAGAGCAGTAAACTTGGTAAACCATGAATAGATGGGTAGTAGACACTGTTTGGAGGATTCTCTCTCCACTGTCACACTTTTAGGGTTCTGCTGCTGTGGGCTACATCTTGCAAGTATTCTGACTCCAAGATGTGATGCAATAGATTGAGTTCTTGGTTTGGAGCTGCAACTGTTAGAATCGCCGCAATGCCACTTGAACAGGTTGCAGCCAGTCTCTACTTCTCTCGTGCATCAAGGTTATCAAAGTGCTTTGCTAACTGGTACTTCAGTTGCACTGGTGTCTGGACTACAAACTCGGCATTGCAGCAGAAGACAGTAGAGCCATTGCCTCTCCACTGTCGGCTTTTGGTAGTCTAATTTTTTCGTGCTGAGCACAGCATGCACAACCAAACACAGAATAATGAATTCCCATATTTTCTAGATGTTAGCAAAAACGCTTGTATTATGCACAGAAATTTACCGATGTTTCTGGAATCTGACAACAGAAAACTATTTTTTGCTGGTATACTAGCTCTATTGCTTGACATAAATACATCAAATTAATCTACAAATCAAGCCCTCTTCAGTGGTATAAGCCATTTTGTAAAAGGAATCCATCAGACGAAACATCAGTCATTTGAATGGAGTTGGTTAAAACCGAAAAAGTCAAAAATAGGCAGAATTTTACTGACACCCAAACTTCAGAGGCTATAAAGTGGCCGTCTACCATCGATGACCCCCCAATATTTTTTTATGGATCGAAAGCTTATGTTACGCAGTGTTTACAACTGTAATCAGCTCGGAATGAATTTGCCTAGTTTTTGAGATATGCTCGATTGAAATTTTCAAGTCATGAAAAATCGCATTTTTCGAAGGTTCTCGTTGAAACGAAGAACACCACGAGATTCAGCGTCCCCGTTTTGACTAATTTAAAGTATTTAATTTCACTGATTCAGAAAAAATAATTTGGTCTGGCTCAAAAGGTTTCCCCAACCATAACTATAGTACAAATTTAGCTAGGAAAATTTGCATACCAGATTCGTTTTCTTCATCGAAAACTGTCCTAGAGTATCGATATTAGAACTTTCAAAAACGATTTTGAATTTTTTTTGACCCGCCAGGGTATCACTTTTGGCCCGTTTTCTCGTGCAGAGACAATTAAGTTAAAGTGTTTTGTGCTTTTGGTCATCACTGTGACTACGTACTGACGGACGTTACCTGCAATTTAGAAATCGACTTCTGAGATGTATGCTCAAAGAAAAATAACCCTATTTACAGTCATAAACGCAACTCTAAATCTATTTTAGCTTAGATTTAGATTTGTTGTCAGACCACCGAAGGGCAGTGATGATGACAAGTTCCTAGATAAATGGGCAGCATCGTGGTATGGGAAGGCAATGGAGTCTTTGTACAAGGCCACAGAATACGAGTTCTTCAGCTTTAACTTGCCAGGGATGGACTTGCATAAAGTAAAATTTTTTATGTTTCGACTTATTGAATGAAACAATTTTGCGTCAAGCAATCGTTTTCAGCATGAGCTGTTCGCTCATTTTCTTCATTTTGCCCTTAGTACTGCTTATTCCCCTTCTCTTATGGTGTAACTTGCGATTTTCCAACTTCCCTACTTTCGGGGAGGCGATTTGTGACATACATGTAGCTGGGTTTTCGGCTGGGGGGGGGTTTCGGGGTTTCCAGATCCCATATAGGGTTTCAGCACTATTTCCAAAGGGGGTTTCAGCGACCTTTTTTTGGTGTCCAAAAGTGGGTTTCAGCGACCTTTTTTGGGCTCAAAACAGGGTTTTGAGGACTAAAAATCCGGTAAAAATCCTGTCAGAAGTAGAGTGCGAACAATACCTAAAAAACCCAATACCCCAATACCCAATACCCAATACCAATACCTGAGACCCCCAATACCCCAATACCCAATACCCAATACCCAATACTTGCATAGCTGGGCCAAAAATTTCATTTCAGTGGACAGGTACATTCTAGTTGTGCACACAAGATTTTTCGTTCTGCAATTAAAATTTTTTAAGAGGCTGGTTTGGCCGCTGGCCAAGCAGGGCGAGAAAATTTTGAAAAATTAGCCTTTCACAAAGCATTTAGAAGCCGTTTTAAGCGTAAAATTAGCAGAAATTAACAGTTTTGGTACTTAACATTTCGTAATTCAGTCGTGTTTCTTACTTCCGGCGATTTGTTTTCTAACTCGGCCGGAAATTGTGTGCACCACCGCAATAGCCATGGATACGGTGCTAGTACTTTTTTATTTTAGATAAGAACACAGAAATTAATTACTGGTGTAGCGCTTAGAAAAGCGTACACTTTAGGAAATTCTACTAACGTTTAGTTGATTAGGCCGTCCATAAACGATAACATTCCAGAGGGGGGGCGGCTGAAATGCGACGATAGACCACACACCAGGAGGGGGAGGGGTGAGCAAAAAACGACGTCGGAATTTTAGGGAACTTTGACTGTATTATTTTCAATTTGAGAATATTCCTTCAAAGGTTTCTACAATGCAGAAAAGCTTCCCAGAGTGGTTGTAGCTGTCTATTCGATTAATTGTACAGCATTGCAACAAGAAAACACGACAGTACAGTACTGTATGTACTGCACTTTTATCGGGGGGAGTAAACCGAAAACGACGTCGTCTTAGGGGGACGGGCCCCTAGAAACGACGCAAGGCGATTTTGGGGGACGGGGCTCCGAAAAATCGGGATTTTGGAACGCCGTCGTTTATGGACGGTTCCTTAGCGCCAAAACAGCTTACTAAACCGAATCATCGTTTAACTTTTTCGATTTTTTCAGATCAATTTTTCAGGTCAACATCGATTTTTCTCTATTTTTAATTGTCCAATTTAGTATTGGGTATTGGGGGGTAAAAACCCCAATACCCAATACCCAATACCCAATACCTGGAAAGCACCCCAATACACCCAATACCCAATACCCAATACCCAATACCAGTTCGCACTCTAGTCAGAAGTGCAAAAATTCCCATTAAAACCCTATTTATTGCTTTAAAACGTGCAGAAAATCCTATTTTATATTAAAAACATGCAAAAAACTGTATTTTGCTTTAAAACGCGCCAAAAAAGCTCTATTTTATTCGACATAATACAGTAAAGTACATTTCTGGAACCCTATTTAGAAAATCTGAAAGCCAAATTAGGGCTCAGAAACCCCGTTTAGGGTTTCTGAGACCTAAATTAGAGTTACAGCTTTTGAAACCCTAATTATGGTTCCAAAACCCAGTTTTGGGTCTCTGAAACCCAAATTAGGGTTCCGGAACCCTATTTTTGGCCGCCAGAAACGGAAATTAGGGCTCCGGAACCCTATTTAGGGCTTCAGAAACCTCAGTTAGAGTTTCAGAGTCCCAAATTAGGGTTCCGGAACCCTATTTAGGGCTTCAGAAACCCTAATTAGAGTTTCAGAGACCTAAATTAGGGTTGCGGAACCCTATTTTGGGCTCAAGAAACCCTGTTTAGGCTCTCAGAGACCCAGATTAGGGTTCCGGAACCCTATTTAGGGCTTCAGAAACCCAAATTAGAGTTTCAGAGACCCAAATTAGGGTTGCGGAACCCTATTTAGGGCTTCAGAAACCCAAATTAGAGTTTCAGAGACCCAAATTAGGGTTGCGGAACCCTATTTTGGGCTCAAGAAACCATGTTTAGTCTCTCAGAGACCCAGATTAGGGTTCCGGAACCCTATTTAGGGCTTCAGAAACCCTAATTAGAGTTTCAGAGACCCAAATTAGGGTGCCGGAACCCTCTTTAGGGCTTTTGAAACCCTAATTAGAGTTTCAGAGACCCAAATTAGGGTTCCGGAACCCTATTTAGGGCTTTTGAAATCCTAAATTACGGTTTATAAGTATTGAAACCCTGAAATTTAGCAGTTTTTAACCCAAAATAGGGTTTCAGAAACCCCCCCAAAATCCGGCTCGGGGGGGGGGGGGGTTGCCGAAAATCGGGCCTGGGGGGCTAACCCCCCAAACCCCCCAAACTACATGTATGATTTGTGACATTGGAAAACCCGCAAAACTTGGTGTACCACTGTGTACCACAGCGTACCGCACGTCCTCACCGTTTCCGTTTTTCTGGGGAGGCGATTTGAATACGCGCCGAAATTTAGTTTTTAACATGGACGACTAAAAACACTGGACATGAATCGACCCCAACGCCCGTTTCCACAGTAGGCCTACTTTCAAAGGTCCGTATATTTGGAACCGTTCGACCTACAATCAATATAAATACATCCTTGGAATCGCCAACGCGTGAGGAATCCAATTCCGTGCCCAAATCGCTTCCATAGGGACTAGAGTGCGAACAATACCTAAAAAACCCAATACCCCAATACCCAATACCCAATACCAATACCTGAGACCCCCAATACCCCAATACCCAATACCCAATACTTGCATAGCTGGGCCAAAAATTGCAATTTCACTGGACAGGTACATTCAGGATGCATACACAAGATTTTTTGCACTGCAATTAAAATTTTTAAGAGCCCTGGTTGGGCCGCTGCCCAAGCACGGCGAGAAAATTTTGAAAAATTAGCTTTTCAGAAAGCATTTAGATTTAGCAATTTAGTTTTTAACATGGACGACTAAAAACACTGGACATGAATCGACCCCAACGCCCGTTTCCACAGTAGGCCTACTTTCAAAGGTCCGTATATTTGGAACCGTTCGACCTACAATCAATATAAATACATCCTTGGAATCGCCAACGCGTGAGTACTGTTATTTTACTAGTGGATTTTTATTTTACTATTTACTAAATTTACTACAAATTCAGCTCTTCAATTTAATTTTTATTTTTGTTTTACTACCAAGCAGCTCCCATTTTACTAATTTTTGTTTTACTAATAATTTTACTAATTTTACTACTATTTTACTACGATTTTACTAGTGATTAGGTGCAATTTTGCATGAACTATGCCAAAATTTTGTGAATAATTGATGTTGGTGCCAAATAGTTGCTGAATTTGATCACGATTGGAAGTTCTCCTGAATTTAGAGACTACAATTTGTGAAATTTGGCTGACGAAAATCGACCCACACATCTTTTAGTGCAAAATTGATCAAGATTTTGGCTGAAATTCATCAAAAACTAGTAAAATAGTAGTAAAATTTTTATTTTACTATTGACGCCGTTTTGTAATTTTATTTTATTTTTACTTTACTATTGCCTCTTAATTTTACTTTTTACTATTATTTTACTACTAGTAAAATACCACTAGTATTACTAATTTTAGTTTTACTATACTATAGTAAAATAACAGTACGCGTGAGGAATCCAATTCCGTGCTCAAATCGCTTCCATAGTAACCATATAAAAAGTTCATTTTTTTCCATGGCGCAAATTAGGATTACCAAGCAACGTTGCGCAGATTAGAATGCAAATTCAACCAGAGCTCAAGCCCCTCTACAACTTTGGTCATGAAGCCCAAAGCGCTCCGACACATTGGTAAGAAGTTATTCGCAAAAATCTATTTATTCATTGAACTTAGAAACGGGCTGTAGTAATCCTGATGTTATCGATTTTTTGGCGTGTCTGCTGCAGCGCCTAGCCTGGTCTGGTCAGTGTTCGCGTGTGTGAGTGCGTGTGCGGGTGGTAGCGTACGCCAAGCTGCTGTTGATCTGTTGGTTGTTGTCCGCACCCCCTACCCATGCACGCCCCTCCCTACTTATGCCTACCTATGTGCTAGTTTGTTTCTTACTTATTGATATTTGCTTCCTAATTGCTTTATTTGCTACTAGTATCTGCTGAGTCGCGTCGTTAGCTCAGTGGTTGCTCGATGCCTTGAGTCACGGTGGCCCCTGCATCTTTAGCGGTTGTAGTGGATTCGAAACCAGTCTGACTGGAATTAGATGACGCAAAGCCCAACCCAGGCCACCGAAAGCTGGTGAAAGCGAGTAGGTAAATGGGTACCACCGTTCGGGTGGGAAGCTAAAGGGTGTTTGTGCGCAAGGCCAGTCCCCTGGCCACAGAATGCTTAGGCACTCCTCTCGCAAAAACCGACCTAGGTGGTGTCAGGGCCACCCGCAACGCCTTACGCATGTCTAAGTGCAACTAGGCATGCGAGTACTTTAGTTCGTTTTTTGTTTCAAACTTTTTCTAAACTTACGTATTCAGAACCCCGCCTATGCCAGGATGCCTATAAGTCGGTTTCGGGTGGGGGCAGTCAGACCCCCTGTTACATGTATGAACCAAATCGTGTTTGTGTCAGATACTAATCGATACTAACGATCGTATCTTAAAGGATCCACTGCCAGATATTGTGCTTCATGCAAGGAACTTCTTGACGCAGATTAAAGTGAATCTGAGCTGCCTCCCCTTGAAATTGATGGATACTCTGAAAACATTAGCATGTTTCCGATCGAAATTAATCGTGGTGGCTTATTTGTCCCGAGTGCTGCCCCTTTTGAAATCTGTCTGAAGGCCTGGTTGGTGTTTTCTTGCATTCAAAGCCACCCTAGTCTCAAGAACAAGTTCCCTCACTGCGATTTTCACCGGCCAGTGTTCGTTGAAACCTTACGTGTAACAGCTCCGGGCTCACCTGGGGGAGGGGGTAGAGGGGGTTCGCCCAGAGGGGGGTCCAAAATTTCAAAAAGCTCCAAAACGTTTTTTCAATAAGGATGCTAAAAACGCTAAAAATCGCTATTTGAAGCTGCCAAATAGCGTTTTAGAGCTAAAAACAAGCAAAAAAATGACAAAATTGGCTGTGCATGTGCAAAAACCTGGTCAAGAAGTTCACTATTTCTGGTGTTAAGCCCAGTGCGCAAGCCAAGATAACAAAGTTTGGACGTAGTAGCTGACTGTAAGGAAAGATGCCTTTAAAATTCTCTGATTTTGGTCCTGCTTTCATGGTGCAGTGTCTGAGCTATTATTTATGGTATTTCTGTGGTGATATAAAGTATGTTTCCTGAAAATATACTGGGTGTTGCTCGACAATTGCTTCGTTATTGAGACCCTGCCCTATTGTATTGGCAGTTTGCTGTGAAATCACTCCAATTAGCGCACACATCTCGGTTACTACAGCTCGTTTCTAAGTTCAATGAGTAAATAGATTTTTGCGAATAACTTCTTACAGATGCGTCGGAGCGCTTTGGGCTTCATGACCAAAGTTGTAGAGGGGCTTGAGCTCTGCTTGAATTTGCATTCTAATCTGCGCAACGTTGCTTGGCAATCCTAATTTGCGCAATGGAAAAAAATGAACTTTTTATATGGTCCCTATTAGAGTGCGAACTGGTATTGGGTATTGGGTATTGGGTGTATTGGGGTGTTTTCCAGGTATTGGGTATTGGGTATTGGGTGTATTGGGGTGTTTTCCAGGTATTGGGTATTGGGTATTGGGTATTGGGTGTATTGGGGTGTTTTCCAGGTATTGGGTATTGGGTATTGGGTATTGGGGTTTTTACCCCCCAATACCCAATACTAATTGGGACAGGTAAAAATATGGAAAAATCGATGTTGACCTGAAAAATTGATCTGAAAAAATCGAAAAAGTTAGTCGATGATTCGGTTTAGGAAGCTGTATCGCGTTAATGAGCCGTCCATAAACAACATCGTTCGAAAATCCCGATTTTTCGGAGCCTCTCCTCCGAAAATCTAATATAAAAATGGTAACATTTCTAATGTCACCATAATGTACCAGTACCGTACCCATGACTATTGCGGTGGTGCACACAATTTCCGGCCATTAGGAAAAAATTCGCCAGAAGAAACACGACTGAATTACGAATTAAATACCCAAACTGTTAATTCTGCAAAATTTATGCCCAAAATGACTTCTAAATGCTTTCTGAAAAGCTAATTTTTCAAAATTTTCTCGCCGTGCTTGGGCAGCGGCCCAACCAGGGCTCTTAAAAATTTTAATTGCAGTGCAAAAAATCTTGTGTATGCATCCTGAATGTACCTGTCCAGTGAAATTGCAATTTTTGGCCCAGCTATGCAAGTATTGGGTATTGGGTATTGGGGTATTGGGGGTCTCAGGTATTGGTATTGGGTATTGGGTATTGGGGTATTGGGTTTTTTAGGTATTGTTCGCACTCTAGTCCCTATGGAAGCGATTTGGGCACGGAATTGGATTCCTCACGCGTTGGCGATTCTAAAGATGTATTTATATTGATTGTAGATCGAACGGTTCAAAAGATACGGCTCTTTGAAAGTAGGCCTACTGTGGAAACGGGCGTTGGGGTCGATTCATGTCCAGTAGTTTTTAGTCGTCCATGGTTTTTAAATTTATTTTCATCTTATACTTTATGTACGTTGTCATATTCATATCTTATCATCGATATGTTTCTCTGCGCTGCTGGTCTAGTTTTGTAAAATAATTTTAAGAAAATCGTGCTTGTCTCTAAAACAGAGAAAGAAGATCTCATAAAACGAAAAAAGGAGGATTTCGCAACTCTTCTTCTTTCTTCTTTGATCATTTGGAAGTTTTCGAACAACTGTCGTCTTGTTTTTCAAGGTTTTGGTGTTGTGTTTGAAACGCGCACGAAAAATTTGCAAAAATAGGTGATATGGGCCTATTTTACCGTTCTGCAACAAAACAACAATGAATGATGTGAACCGCTTGGCGTATATAAACATAGGTACATATCACTTCCGCGTATCCCATTCCCATGTATAGGCCTAATAATAGTACTGTACCCAAAAATGTCTTCTGAAAGAACTAAAGTCTGTTCAAAAAATAAGCGTCCAGGCGGTTTTGATGACTACAGAATTCGATTCTAGAGCCCTTGGCGACTCCAATGATGTTCTATGACGTTTCTCGGTCGACGCGCTCTGGAGCCGGCCGTATGGCCGGGCGGGTATGGCCGGCCGAGGGGGTGGTGTTGACTGGCGAGGGGGTAAACCCCCGCGGCCCATGTATGGGTGGTGTTGCTCCAAGAAAAATGAGTTTATGCTCAAAACACAAATTTTCATGTCAGGAGTAGCAGTGTTGTAGCTAATTGTAGACGTTCTCAAACAGCAAAAATTGATTGCGGATGCTTAGAATGGTATTGGACTGCTCTATCGCATATGACCACTTCACTTTGGGAGCCGGATTAGGGTATTAGGGTCGAGAAGGGGAAAACCAGCGGTATCTTACCGTGACTTCAGAAGTGCAAATTACAAAAAAATAGAGGAAGCACTCCACTTAATTGACTGGGACGTGATGCTTTTAGTGCCTACAGTACAAGAAATGTGGAAAGTATTTTTGCAAGCACTTAACTACCTGATTAGCCTTTACGTGCCGTTAAAATCCATGTGTAAAAAATCTAAAATTAGGTGGTCTAAGGAGTGCCGTAAGCTTGAGCTAAGGCAGAAAGCAGCTTACCGAAAATTCCGTACCAGTGGTTCTCTTCTGGATAGGGTAAATGCTAGAGATTTGGCTAGACAACTGTGGGCTAAACGAAGGCTAGAAGAGCGTCAAAGGGAAGAACGCATGCTACTGTCTGGTAGAAATGAAATTTTCTGGAGTTTTGTGAACTCAAAATTGAAAACCAAACAGCGAATCCCTGTAATAAAATCGTCAGACGGAAAATTTGTAGCTGATAATAAGCGAAAATGTGAAATGTTTAATGCGTATTTTGCTTCTGTATTCCAAAATGAATCTGGAGAACAACATCATTTTCCAAAGCAGACAAATAATTCATTGGGATATGTCCATTTCAGACCAGAAATTGTGTATGTTTTTATATCTGAACTACAAAATAAGCTTTCGCCTGGTCCTGCTGGTTTGGGACAATTGTTTGTCAAAAAACTTGCGTTTGAAATGGCGTATCCTCTCTTTAGGATCTTTGAGTTATCCTTTCTTAATGGTGACAAAGTCAGCGTCAACAACGGGTTGTGATCGAAGGTGTGCTATCTGACACTGTACCTGTTGCTAGTGGGGTCCCACAGGGATCCTGTATTGGTCCCTTGCTCTTTTTGATTTATATAAATGAACTTCCAAAGATTCTAAAAAACTCCAGCGTAAAAATAAAAATGTTTGCTGATAATTGTAAGATCTACCTCGCTTTTCCGAAAGTGGGCTATGAGCTTCCAAAATTTGAGACTGCAGTAACTAGAATTGTCCAGTGGTGTAAAAGTATAAAGCTACAGTTAGCCCTACAAAAGTGTGCTCTATTGCACCTAGTATTCTCAAACCCTCAGGCACAGTACGTCTTTGAAAATGTACTGATAGAAACAGTGACAGAAATGAGAGATCTTGGTGTCTTAGTGGGTCGTGACCGTTTTGGCTATCTCAGTTTTTCAAGACACTGTGCTAAAATCGCCAGCGATGCCGCTAGGAAATCTAGACTAATCCTAAGTGCCTTTATAAATAGGAGCACACCATTCCTACTACAGGTGTACAAAACTTACGTAAGGTCGCGGCTCGAATATGCTACGCCTGTGTGGAATCCCTATTTACTCAAGGATGTAAATACCGTTGAAAGTGTGCAGAGGGCTTTTACACTGCGATTGCCAGGTATGCTTGGTCTTCAAGCAAGGCTGATACCTAGAAAGCCGCGTCAGTGGCTCAGTGGGTAGCTCGCTGCCTCTGAGTCACGGCGGCCGCTGCATCCCTAGTGGTTGTAGTGGTTCATCCTCTCGGCGTGGCAAGTTTCTTGCTGCAAAGAGTTGGTCGTCGGCACAACGCTCCACCCAGGCCACCGAAAACTGGTTACAGTGAGTAGGTAAAATGGGAACCAACTGGATCTGCCGTTGCACCGAAAGCCGCTCCTAAAAGCATGCCGCGTTGGAGGGAAGATCAACGACGTCAGGAGCCGTCTGAGCAACCAGCAATAAGGCCAATACCGGTTTAGTGTCTGTCCGCCGGGCGGCCGCAGGGAGCTGTCAGCACCATGACGTCACCACGCCAGGCACTCTCTTAGTACCTGGCGCCCAACAGCATGGCTTGAGTGGCTTGGCAGTGAAAGAAGGGCAAACGTCCGAGATGACGATATAAGGGGTAACGAAATGGACCGTGCAGGTCTGATCGTAGGGCCGTACATTGTACGACCCCCCCCGCCAGATCGGATCGGATCGGATACCTAGAAAGGCTAAAACTACTGAACCTTGAAACACTCGAACGTCGCAGGCTCGTCATTGATCTCCAGTATGTATACCAAATCGTACATGGTCTGGTGGATTTAGATTTTGATCACTTTTTCAGTTGGAATCCAGTGTCAAAAACAAGAGGAACTTATAAACTGTTTGTGCCATCGTTGGAAAGCTACATAAATTGCAGGGTACACTCCTTTGCTTTAAGAACGTTGAAAACATGGAATTCTCTTCCAGATGAGGTCACCATAGCACAAAACCTTGCTTCTTTTACTCGAGAACTAAGAAAACTGAACTTTGACCAGTACCTAAACTTTGTGTAATTTCTAACGTTTTACTAATGTCTGTTTAAGGTGGTGTAAAGCCCTTGTGGCTGTCCGCTGGCCTTTCGCCTCCATATGCCGTCGGTTTACACTGTAACCGCGTTTTATGTTATTTGCTAACAGGGCTGTTGGGTCGGTTTTGTCCTCGGTTTTTTTCGTTTTTTTCCGAAAAAAACCGTTTTTTTTCCTAGGGGCTCGGAAAAAAACTAAAATGCGGAAAAAAACTCAAGTAATTTTTTATAGGAAATAGGTACAATAACTGGTTAAATTCGCTTCCAATGCTTTGAATTTACGTTAATAGAAGCCTTACAAGCATTTCCATGGCATAACTTAGCTGTTTTTCGCAAAAATATTGGTACCATTTTCAGGCAACTTTTATTATTGAATTTTTGGTGTTTTAAAATCAAATTACTACTCTAAAACATGAAATTAGTGCATTTTGTAATAAGACTCACGCTATTTCGTTGAATTCTGCAGTAAAAAGCGATTGTTAAAATTTTTTTTCTGTCATCTCGGAAAATAACTTTTGGAAAAAAAAACCGGAAAAAACCGGAAAAAAAACCGGCTTGAGTTTTTTTCCGGAAAACAAACAGCCCTGTTTGCTAACTCTTATTTTTATTTTGTGTTGCGCGATAAAAGTTCGTTCGTTCTAGGGATGCAACCGAAGTTCGGTATTATTCGGTATGAACCGAATAATTCGGTTACTAGTACTATTCGAATTCGGTATTTTTCAAACCGAATAATACCGAATATTGTAAAACCGTTAAAATTGCACTGCTTTGCTTAAATTTTGTGCAAAAATCACCGAGATATTTCTTCTTTTACATCTCTCTGTTCATTTACTATGCTAAAATTTTGGCAAACGATGACTATTTATAGAAAAACTCAACGAACTTCAAGATCAAGGTTTAACTTACATAATAATAAACAACAACATTTCGGCCTTTTCAGTTCCCAGTAGACTACGCTGTTAGCTTTCCACTTCTTAACCTAAGCGTTTGTTTTATCTACCAAATACTACGTATAAAATCCCATCTGTCTTTTCAAACGATTCATCCAATCTAAGTTGTATGCCTAAGCTGCCAGCTCCGGTGCTTACAGTAGTACTGGATGGATGTTCCCTTCCTCCAACTTTCTGTATGTATGCGTTTGTGAATCGCGCGTAAATATCTTCCTGTTATCCGCCACAAATCAGATAATTGAGAAGACCCTTTCACCCATCCCGCTGTAAAACCCAACTTTTAGCTTCAGTTTTAGGCTTAGGGTTAGCTTCAGGCTTTGGGGCAAGTGTTTTTATGAAATCTTCGCCATGTGGATATCTATCTATCTATCTTCTCCATAGGAGGAGGATATATACGCGGAAGTGTCTTTGTGCTGTGACTTCACATGATTAATCATCAGGGCACTTGTGGCCTAACTCGTGCCTATTGAAATTGTTTGTTCGCAGATTTTGTACTCGTTCTTTACCGTGAGCAGAAAGACCAAATAGGGCTTGTTTTAGTTATATAGGCATGGATAAATCTATAGCATTCAAACAATACGTCGTCACTCTACAGCTTTTTTAGCATAAAAAGTTAGCAAAGACAGCATATTTTTGCAATCGCGCTGCAAATAATCAATATTCGGTATTATTCGGTTCCGAAAATCCGCTTCGGTATTCGGTATTTTTGTATTCGGTTGCATCCCTATCGTTCGTTCAGAAGTGCGGAATCGATTCCAGCGGTCCTGAATACCTCACTGAAGAAATTTCAGCTAAATCCACCTTACTACCTAAGTTTCCGTCCCTTCGTTGTGAAATTTAAAAAAAAAACACCATTTTTCGCGATTTTTGCAAACTTTGGCCGGTTGTATGTCCAGAACGCTTTGACCTAGAAACGTCATAAAAAATCATTGGAAGCCAAGGGCTCTAAAATCGAACTCTGCAGTCAGCCTCATTTTCATCGCAGTTGGTTTAAAAGGTTCATTTTTTCGATCATGCAGATTAGTGTTTAGAGTTAACGTTGCTCGGATTACGGTCGGCCGCAGAATGGAGCTCGGCCTTATCTACAACTTTAGTCCTGAGGCCCTAGTCGCTCTGATGCCTCCATAAAAAGTTATTCGCAAAAAACCGCCTGGTCTTTTTTGACCAGACTTTAAAAACAGAAACATTGTTCTCTTGGTGCCCAGAAACCTATTTCATGCCTGAAATGCTTTTGAAATTGCAAAAAACTCACCTAAATACGCCTCTCCGGCGACCTACAGCAGGCGGAAATAGAAAATTTTCTAGTTAATGTTGCAGTAGCTAACTTACTACAGTGCAGTAGCTATTGCATTAGGAGTATAAACAGCGCTAAAGTACCCTGACTGCACGCGGCCCATTTGTGGCCTCGATAACCAACCAACACAATTTAGACTCGAAAGGTCCTCTTCCGGCGCTGTTTTTTTGTTGACTGATATTTATAAACCGTAATCAAGGATTTCAAAAGCCCTAAATAGGGTTCCGGAACCCCAATTTGGGTCTCTGAAACTCTAATTATGGTTTCAAAAGCCCTAAAGAGGGTTCGAACCTTAATTAGGTCTCTGAAACTTAATTAGGGTTTCTGAAGCCCTAAATAGGGTTCCGGAACCATAATCTGGGTTTCTGAGAGACTGAACAGGGTTTCTGAGCCCAAAATAGTAATTCTGTAACCCTAATTTGGGTCCCTGAAAACTCTGATTTGGGTTTCGAAGCCCTTTAGGGTTCCGCAACCCTAATTTTGGTCTCTGAAACTCTAATTTGGGTTTCTGAAGCCCTAAATAGGGTTCCGCAACCCTAATCTGGGTCTCTGAGAGCCTAAACAGGGTTTCTTGAGCCCAAAATAGTGTTCCGCAACCCTAATTTGGGTCTCTGAAACTCTAATTTGGGTTTCTGAAGCCCTAAATAGGGTTCCGCAACCCTAATCTGGGTCTCTGAGAGCCTAAACAGGGTTTCTTGAGCCCAAAATAGTGTTCCGCAACCCTAATTTGGGTCTCTGAAACTCTAATTTGGGTCTCTGAAACTCTAGTTAGGGTTTCTGAAGCCCTAAATAGGGTTCCGGAACCCTAATCTGGGTCTCTGAGAGACTAAACATGGTTTCTTGAGCCCAAAATAGGGTTCTGTAACCCTAATTTGGGTCCCTGAAACTCTGATTTGGGTTTCTGAAGCCCTAAGTAGGGTTCCGCAACCCTAATTTGGGTCTCTGAAACTCTAATTTGGGTTTCTGAAGCCCTAAATAGGGTTCCGCAACCCTAATTTGGGTCTCTGAAACTCTAATTTGGGTTTCTGAAGCCCTAAATAGGGTTCCGGAACCCTAATCTGGGTCTCTGAGAGCCTAAACAGAGTTTCTTGAGCCCAAAATAGGGTTCCGCAACCCTAATTTAGGTCTCTGAAACTCTAATTAGGGTTTCTGAAGCCCTAAATAGGGTTCCGCAACCCTAATTTGGGACTCTGAAACTCTAACTGAGTTTTCTGAAGCCCTAAATAGGGTTTCGTAACCCTAATTTCCGTTTCTGGCCGCCCAAAATAGGGTTCCGGAACCCTAATTTGGGTTTCTGGCGGCCCAAAATAGGGTTCTGTAACCCTAATTTGGGTTTCAGAGACCCAAAACAGGGTTTTGGAACCATAATTAGGTTTCAAAAGCTGTAAATAGGGTTTCAGAGGCCACAGTTGTTAGGGTCAAAAATTTAAAAAAAAAGACTATTTTTTAAAAAAAAAGTTTTTTTTGAAGGCTCAAAAAAAATTTTTTTTTAAAATCAATATGCAAATTAAGGGAAAAAGTGGGAAAATTTACGTACATACATGCAATTTTTTGTAAATTCTTTGGAAGCAGCCAACATTTTATCCAGCAACCTGCATAATATTTCTTTTGCATTGAGCCTAACGGCGACTGAAGAAATTCTTCCTTAGGATTCACCTAAAAGTGCCTCTAAAGACAATTTTCGGTGAAATTATGCGGTTACAGGCTGTGTTTAGAGCTGTATTGTCGTTTTCGAACAGGTTTCTCAACTGACTTAAGGTGCAAAAGTGGAAAATTTGTTGTAAGTATCTGTACTAGCATGCTGGACCCATTTAAGACGATTTTCAAAAAAAAATTTTTTTTTTAAATTTTTAAAAAAAAAGCAAAAATTTTTGGCCTTCAAAAAAAATTTTTTTTCGCAACTGTGTCAGAGGCCCTAAATAGGATTCCAGAACTCTAATTTAGGTCTCAGAAACCCTAAACGGGGTTTCAGAGCCCTAATTTGGCTTTCAGATTTTCTAAATAGGGTTCCAGAAATGCACTTTAGCTGTATTATGTCGAATAAAATAGAGCTTTTTGGCGCGTTTTAAAGCAAAATACAGTTTTTTTGCATGTTTTTAATAAAAAAATAGGATTTTCCGCACATTTTAAAACAACAAATAGGGTTTTAATGGGCATTTTTGCACTTCTGACAGGATTTTTAGTCCTCAAAACCCTGTTTTGAGCCCAAAAGAAGGTCGCTGAAACCCACTTTTGGACACCAAAAAAGGGTCGCTGAAACCCACTTTGGAAATAGTGCTGAAACCCTATTTGGGATCTGGAACCCCCCAGCCGAAAACCCAGCTACATGTATGGTCTCTAGTGCCGGCCGGCTTACTATTTTTTGGCCAGATCAGCCTCCTTATCTTTTATATATATTGCGGCTCCCACACTCTTCTATGCGTGCCGATGCCTTGAGTCGACTGTGACGGTCTGGCGCCAACTCCAGTAGTATTACTAATTAGATGAGTGCCGTAGCCTGCGAGATTTGCTGTTGCTGCGTAACCAACGCTTTATGCATATAGATAGTTGTCCATTCTGTCTGGCAGAGTAGCTGAACTCTAATCATTAAATTGCCTCTGTCAGTCGGAGCTGGAGCTGTGGTTACGTGTGTTTTGTTACTACCACTGACTGTAGTGACGTGGGTGTTCTTTTCGTAGGGTAGCCAGCCGCAGTAAGCAAGGAGGATGGCCACTGAAAGTTTGAATTCGTCTGCCTACCTGCCGGAAGGAACTGAGGTATGGCTGGTTTGTTCGTTCTTGCCTGAAGTGAAGTGCTCCATTCGAAGTTTGCGGCAAAATAAAGTTTTTATGCTTTACAATCTGCGATTTATTGAAATGTGTACAGGGTGTCAAACAATGGTAGCCCCTCCTCGGAGAAACTAAGTACGACTAAAAATGAAAGGAGGACAGTTTATAGTGGGTTTATACTCAAGCCCAATATTGAGTGTTCCCTCTATTGGCGTCGTGACAGTTTTGTCTTCCTACCAGAAATGGGCTGAGGGGGTTGACCCCCATCAGGCTCTAACTTACCCACCTCAGGCCGCCGCTCCC
>JASANB010004996.1:0-55969 GCA_030248155.1 Sabatieria punctata | reverse complement strand
ACCATAACCGGCAGTAAGAAGTTGCCCGATTATGAACTGATTAACTGGACCACCAAGAGCTACAATTTCCCCTACACCGCTGGAATGTGGGACCAGCTTGAGGCCAAATTTATCTTCCGAAGACTATATGGCTTCTACGTCTTACAGGTGCTGAGCTTTTCGACTTGCAGCCGAGTTCGACTTTTGTGTCCATTTTCAGGCCTACCTGCCGACTTATCTGAGCGTGTTTATTTCTTGGATTCCTTTCTGGATTGAGACCAAAGCCCTGCCAGCGCGGATCGCACTGGGAGTGAATTCGTTGATGGCTCTCATCTTCCAAATTGGCAATATTGTGCGCAATCTGCCAAGAGTCAGCTATGTCAAGGCACACACGAGTTAACTGAAAATGTACAAATAACAAGATCCAAATGATTTGTAGGCGATCGATATTTGGATGTTCAGTTGTGTTGGCTTTATTTTCCTCTCTTTGGTTGAGTTGGCAGTGGTTGGCTATGCCGACAAACGAGACATGAAGCGACAGCGTGAAGAACGCGACAGAAATCAGCGTTTTGCCACTTTCTCTGACCAGTCATTGAGACAGCTGTCAAGCAGCAACAGCAACACCGTTCTTGGAGGTGCTGTTTCATAGATTTTCCTCAGTCAACTCTTCTTTTCCTTGTTCTCACTCATTTGTTCTATAGCAGTACTTCAGAATTGTATTATTTCCAGTGATAAACAGTCACTAACTACAAGTCTTTCAAAATCTAGACACACTGGAGCCGCCAAAGATTCGCACGGGACCTATTTTAAAGGCCAACTTCCGCAAGCGGCTCAAGGAAATTTCTGGCCAAGCGTCGGTTGAGTCAAGAACGTCCACTGATGAAGGTTCTAAACTGACTGCAAGCAAAAACAAGCGCCGGTCGATGGTGGGCGAGTCGGTGGATGAGAAATCTGCCAAGGTTTTCCCTGCGTTGTTCACTCTCTTCAACATTATTTACTGGGGCTACTACATCACCATGTCACAGAAGAATCGACAGGAAATTGTGGCGGGCACCGTAATTCATGACTGAACACTTCTCACTTGTGATATTGAATGTACATAGAGACCACTGACTTGTCAATAAACAGGCCAAAACTGCTGGGGTATGTAGTAATGTACATATGCAGTGAAGCAACTGTCCCAATGTAAGCTTATCTTGTTTTATGGTTTGTAAATGAGCAAGCATCTGCAGTACATTGTCAGAAGCACTTGCAACATTGATTCCCACCCACCCTTGCCAATGGAAAACTAGAAGCTTCACCTATCAATGGACGTCGTCTTATCAGCTAGCAGCGGTGGGCTGGAAGCTTACGGCTGAATAGAAATTTATACTAGCCGTTTACAGCGGCATCATAAAATTAGAGTGGAATGGTTCTACCTCGTTCTCGTCTGCTTGTCACTGGCATTCTGGTCACTTTTGGAGGTAGCTTCCATTTTGGCTATCAGCTTGGCTACATAAATCCAACAGCAAGAATCTTCAAAACTTTTTTCAATGTCAGTTTCTTCGGGCATTACAACAGATTTCTATCTGAGGCTCAGTTCCGCCTTGTGTGGTCTAATTTTGTGGGTCTGGTAGTGCTGGGCGCCCTGATTGGAGTTCTGTTGGTGCCCACCCTGGCAGCAAGGTTTGGCAGACGCAGGAGCCTCTACCTAAATGCCTGCTGGATGGTGTTGTGTGCACTGCCCTCATCGCTGGCCCATTATTTCATGTCGTTTGAGCTGCTTGTCTTGGGCCGCGCTATGTATGGTCTTGGCTGCGGCGTTGCTGCAGGTATGGAAACCCTATTTCTGACAGAAATAAGCCCTAGTAAGTACAGAGGTCTTCTGGGCTCTATGACTGGATTTATGATACAGTTTGGAGTGCTGTGTGGCGCCGTTGTGGGGATTCCACATTTCCTGGGTACAGAAGACCGATGGCCACTGATTCTGTGGATTGAAGTGGTGCCCAGTTCAGTGCTGATAGTTTTTATGGTCTTCAGTAATGAAAGTCCCAATTATCTAGTGAACAAGGGCCGTCAACAGAATGCTGAGCGCTCTCTGCTCAAGTACCACGGGAAAAAGTGTGAAACTGATCAGATCCTTGGATCTCTTTTGAACAATGCGCAGGAGAAGGAGAATGCACATGGTTTGCTGGCAGTTTCAAGGATCCGATTTGCTGGAAAGGGCGTTCTGCTAGGAATGTTGGCCAATCTTGCAGTAGCATTCAGTGGAATAGTGGCCACGTCCTTCTTTTCCACTCATCTGCTCAGTCAGGCTGGCTTCAACCACAATCAAGCATCGTTGGCCAATATTCTGGTTGTGTTTGGCTCAGTGACTGGTGTATTCCTTTCTCTCTGGACTGTGGACCATTTTGGGAGGCGCCCCTTACTACTGTTCAGTTGTGGATGCTTGACCCTGATCAATGTGACCATGCTGGTACTGCTGCTGTTGTATGATCTGTTTGGTGACAAACAGATAGCTTTCTTGATACTGATCGTTAGTATAATCTTGATGTTAGTTTATAGTGTAGGTTTAGGACCAATTCCTATGTTTATTACTACTGAGCTAGTGCCTGAAGATGCAAAGTCAGCAGCGCAAAGTGTAGCCATTATGATGCAGTACCTGGGTGGATTTTTCTCTCCAGTGGCATTTTTTCTTCTGCAGGGGGTGGTTGGCCCTTACAGTTTCTTGTTGTTTGTGGTTCCACTGGCTAGTGTAACGGCCTACTTTTACTTCCTTCTACCAGAAACCAAAAATACCAATAGAAGGGATGTGCTGCTTAAAATGTATGGTGACACTGTCCTAGACTACCACCAGAGTAAGACCTACCAAAAATTTTGCCGAACAGCTTAGCTTCTGAACTATCTCTGTGACGTTAGGTTTTTCGATACTTCCTTCATGCTTATCTCGTACACAGTAAACATTAAACCTATTAAAGCACGGCTTACTAGCCAAAACATCACATGGTTGCGCAGCGGAAGCTTTTTGAAAAGACTTTAGCCCACTAAATGGCTCTTCCACCACTTCGCTTGCTTATTACTGGCCTTTTCGTGACATTTGGCGGCAGTTTCCACTTTGGCTACCAGTTATCAGCCGTTAATCCTACTCAGAAAGTGCTGCGACAATTTTTTAACCAATCATTTCTGAGCCACTATGACCGCCAAATTACTGAAGCAGAGCTCACCTTTCTGTGGTCAACTGTTACATCCATAATAGTTCTTGGAGCCTTGATCGGTGCCTTGCTGATGCCGAAAATTGCAGAAAATATGGGTCGCCGCAAAGGTCTCTTCGTCAGCTGCTTCTGTTTCATCGCTGCTTCCTTTCCAAGTGCTCTCTCAGCCAATTTCAACAGTTTTGAACTGTTCATCGCAGGTCGCATCTTGTTTGGAGTTGGTGTAGGTCTATCCACTGGTCTGCAAGGCCTATACCTCAGCGAAATCAGTCCCACCGCCTCCCGCGGGTTTATTAGCACTTTCACCGGTTTGATGCTGCAATTTGGACTGACTGTGGGTGCCTTTCTGGGTCTTCCCACCGTATGGGGCACTTCCAATCTCTGGCCTAACATCTATTGGTTAGAAATAGCACCCAGCGCTCTTCTGGTGGTTGTGCTGTACTTTAGCTACGAAAGTCCCACATATCTTATGGCCAAGGGCCTCCCTCAGCAAAGCAAACGCTCTCTCATCGTTTATCATGACCAGAAGGAGGTTGGTAAGCAGCTGGCTGAGATTCGTGAGGAGTTGTCGCTGCAGACCGAATCCTTGGGCATCCGACAGCTTCTGTCAGCAAGGCTAGCTCGCAAAGGGACTTTGCTGGGCGTGATTGCAAATTCTGCCATTAGCTTCAGTGGAGCCTGCGCCATCTGCTTTTACGCAACGCACTTGCTTACTGTGGCCGGCTTTTCCTACAACCACGCCGCCTACGCCAATCTGGCTATCAGTGGCAGCACCTTGTTTGGGGCTGTCATGTCCACCTGGACCATCGAACGTTTTGGAAGACGAACCCTGCTGCTGTTCAGCTGCAGTTTCTTGGGCGTTGCCAATTGCGTGTTGATCGTGCTGATTGTCATCTACCAGCAGTTCCACTATGAGCAAATTGCCTACATTTACCTGGTGGTCAACATACTGTTCATGGCTGCGTTTGGCGTAGGCGTTTCGTCTGTGCCCTGGTTCATTACCACAGAAATGGTGCCCCAGAATGCGAAAGCAGCTGCTCAAGGACTGGCTGTCACTGTTCAGTACCTGACCGGGTTTATCACACCAGTGTTGTTCCTAAACTTGGAGAGCTGGATCGGACCTTTCAGCTTCTTGGTCTTTGCTATCCCCATGATCGCGTGCACCGTTTACTTCTACTTCTTCCTGCCGGAAACTCGCAACAGAAGTGTTACCGATGTTCTTTGTGAACTTTATGGTGATGAAGCGGTTAAAACAGAGAAAGAGAGCATCCCTCTCACTAATAGCAAAAACGACGCTGTGAATGTATAGATGAAATCAATGCTTTATAGGATTTTTCAATGTATATTTATACAAAAAATTTGGAAAGATGATTTACTGCGCTTTATTCATGGTTATTAAATCGTTCTAAGATCTAAGTGTTCTTCAGGCTTTCAAGCGTAGAGTCAGTCTGATTAGCCAAGTACCTGCTCATTATGTTTTTACACATTAGTTTTTCTTTAGTGTTCGATCCGGAACTCTTCAGTTTACACTCTCTGATCTGTTTCTGCGCTGCCTTGTTGTCAGCTTCAAATTTCAGCACTTGTTCAAAGTCTGTTATTGCTTCGTCATAGTTTCCAGACATTTGATGGCCCTAAAGACCAATGTTTACCATACAATGTAGGTACTGTACAGCTCAGTTTTTACTTGTGCTTTTCTGTACACCGCTTTCACTGCCAATGAAGTGTCAAAAATGCACGATTTTTTCATTATCATCAGAGCTTGGCTACACTGACCGATGCACTGAGCCCCATCATCCAGTTTCAGAAAGCATAATGCTAAGTTAAGGTGGGCAGCTATGCATAACCTGTCACGGACCTCTTTTTTAGCTTCATCCCATTCACTGTTCTCGTTGTCAGCTATAGGAAGCTCGTAATAATAATTGCTTAACTAAATTTAGCTACTAACCTTCTTTGTTACTCAGCACACTTGCATTTTGGAATCCTGTGACTTGACCCGGCATTCGTGAAGTCTGTGAACTGGATCTGTCAGAAGACAATAGTTCAATTATTGATTCGTATTTCGAGCGCGCTAGGAGGTACCTACTTCTCTAAAGAAGAGAATTAGCAGACGCAAAAAATGCTCTCCAGCTAAAAACCTGAAAATATCGAGTTCCCTTGCGCTTCAGCTTTTCAGCCTCAACAAGCTTTTCCTCCGCAGTCATTTCTATAGCATCAGCAGCGCGTTCGCAGTCGCTTAGAGTTACATCGAACACAACGGTGGCGTACGGTGGAATATGCAAATTTGAACAGCCGTCTTTACCATACGCCCATTTGGGCTTCAGCTGCACCAAAGATCTTTCGCCGGTCCTGAATCGACGGATAGCCACATCAATGCCATCGGGGATTTCTTCAGCATCAGCGTCTCCCAGTCTAAGTTCGAATTGACAGTCCAGGAAAAGAAAATTGTGGTAGTATCCGGTTAGATGAACTGTAATTACAGTAACTGAAAAGAGAAAATCGTCAAAACCTTACGTTTCACCAGAGAGCCTTCGTTCGGCGGTCTGCAGTCAAATTGGCCTTTTATTTGTTGGCTGCGCATGATCGAGCCATCCCTGTCTGAACTCAAATCTTCACCGTACTGCCAGCCCAGCAACTGGACGTCATAGTAAACTCTTGTCATTGATGGCACTTCAGTCATTGGACGGGGGTAGTAATTCTTCTCAACTGTTGAACCCTTCATACCATATGCATAGTCCCAGTCGCAGTCAAAACGAGCTACTTCACCTATTTTCATGGTGGCTACCCCTTGGTCGAACACCCTTTACATAAACTACGGTACAGCAGCTACCTTTACATGAATTCTGTTCCTCTATTACCGTAATACTTCTCGTTTTCCAAGTGTGAACTTTAGTTCTCCTTTTTCTCGACTTGAATCAAATTTAACGTCCGATTCAGTGAAGTAACCGTCGTAGTGAATAGAAACGTAATCTCCGTTTGTTGGACCGAAAATATCGCGCGGCTTTCGGATGAATGACTTCATCATGCCACCATCTTTAAACCGAGTTATGTCTTCGGCTGTCTGGTTTTCGAGTGGTTCTAGTCGTCGTGAAAAATCCAACTGCGGAAAACCACGAAAGTCTGTTGGCGCCAAGCCTAAAAACTTGCTGACAAATTATCACTCAAAAAAAACACTTACGGTATATATCTTCAGTTGTAGTGCACGGATCCATAATAAAGAATGGCGGTACAGGTTTACACATTGAAAATAACTTCCTGCTAGAACATTCCAGATGGCTGACCTGTCTTTTAGCGTAGACACGACCGCATTTTTTACTCAAAGCTCAAACGATTATGCAAAGCATACAATTTTTCCTTAAACGACCTTTCCGGTCCTAACCTTTGTCGCACCTCTTCCTTAGCATCCTTCAACATTCCATACACCCGAGTCAGGTCGTACCGATCCATATTTCCGGAAGAAATCAACCGACTCAACTCTCCAATTAGATCTTTTACCCGCCACACATCTTTCCCCACTATAGCCGTTTTTCTCTGCGGGTGTTTTCGCCACCCAATCAGAAGTTCCAGCAAAAAGATCAGCGCTGCCAAGAGAAAGGAGGCGGTCAAAGTTATGAAAACGCCTCCCAGAGAGTAAAACTCTATCGACTCATGTAAATGATTGTGGTGTTCTTGGCAGTGGGAACTTCGTTTCACATGGCCAGTGTATCGATCGTATAATTCGTCGCTGAAATGTCGCAAAATCAGAAGAGCTCGGCTGAATTCTTTTTCCCAGCTGCTGTTTTTTGTAAAAGCAAAAGAAACGTCATATGTTGGCAATGCGTCCCCTGCTAGAGCTTCCACTTTACATGACACTTTCTTCGCCAGTGCCACATCTAAGCCTCGGAAAATAGGCATGACGAATCTTCCGGTGGCCACTTTTTGCACTGTCTTTGTAAAATTGGCCTCGAATTGTATGGAATTCTTTTTGAAGGCTTCACGAAAGTCTTCGAAAATCGGAAGCGTTGAATTGACCGTTTCCAAATAGAACCAAGAGTACTGGTGAGGAGAGATTAGGGTGACATGTCTGCCGGCGATTTGCTTAACGAGATCGCTGGTCGAGCCAAACAGGGCCATTGGTTCTGTGTGCAGTAGTTTGGCTAGAAGACATCCCTTGTACAAATTGCCAAACACTACCAGGGTCAGTGCTGCTGTTCCGACTAAGATTTTGTTTCTTCTTGTGGTAAGCATGCACAGTAACCGAATGATGAACACGGAAACAAACAGATGCAGCATTAAGGTCGGACTGAACACCAAAAACGCACCCCAGAACGAGTGTTTAGGTCCGGCCAACATTTTCCTGGCTAGAAAAGTGGGCCTCAGCTGCTGGGCAGGGAAGGAAAAGTCAAAAAACTGTCGTCTGAATGTGGTCTCGATGTACGGTCGAGAAACTGTGTCCACTCTGCCAAAGTAAAGGTCTCCCTGAAGCCCTGACCATGCCACTGGAATGCCGTCATAGACGAAATGGCTTGAGTTTGGCGGATAAAACTTGAACTCCATAGATACATTGAGGATATTTGCGACAGCTAAGAGCAGTTCGGCATTTATTCCTGGCCACTGACAGCGAGCCCGGGTTCTAAGGTTGGCCGTTTTGAAGGCACAGGGATGCAAGAAAACCGGGGTTTGTTCTATGAGCGCAAGTTCCATAATTGAGTTGCAGACGGTCGAACACTTTGTTTAGACGAAGAAACATGACACTAAGGCCAATAATCAAGCCTGGTGATTAATTTACCAAGAAAAATGTATTTAATTAGTTTTGATAGCATCCTGATCAGTATTATAGGCTTGAAACATTTTGTTCATTTTCTTTGCTAAGTACTTCCGAACGTGTTCCAACTGAATTGCTACGGCTTTGTTGTCTGGTTCCAGTTCTGTCGCCCTTTTTAGGTCATCAACCGCACCACGATAATTTGTCACCAGTTGACGGCCCTATAACACGTAGGTACAGCTTTCTTTATTCAGTTATAAGCTGGTTTATGCTCACCAAAGCTCTTCGATACAAGGCCTTCAGGTTATCAGGCTGCTCATCCAGAACCTTATTACATAATGAAATGGCTTGACGGCCTTGAGCAAGTTTTATGTGACACAGAGCTTGGTTTAGCGCAGCCGCATAGAACAAACAGTCCCTCCTTTGCTTTCTTTCGGATTGGAGCTGCGTTTCGGCTTCGAGACTCGACACGATCCGCTGGTATTTGGACAACGCCAGTTTGTATTTGCCTTCCTGTTTGAGAGAGACTTGCTCAGAAATTAATTACCAACCTGAGACAAATCTTGCCTGAAAGTAATATGATCCCCTGGCTTTCATTTCTTCACTTTTGGTTAGTTTGTCATCGATTGACACCTCCCAGTAATACGGTGCCTAAACTGATACGTAGCATGCGTACATTGCGCAACAATCACAGTCAAACATCTACAATTTATTATTTTCCCTCGATTTTGCGCATGTTAGATCATAGTTAGTTTTCTAGCCTTTTTCTAGTCCTATACAGTAATTTACTAAGGAATGTACTAAGATTGAAGGGTCCATGTAGGTACACCCGATTTCCAGTGGAGATCGGAAGAAAAAATCGGTAGTCCAATAGATTATATACAAAAACTATCAATTTCAGTTAATGTTGTGCTCAGAATGACTTTCAAAAACGTGTTTCAAGGTTTTTCCAAATTCTTTCGCCTTGGTTAGGTTCGTCCTGTGCAAAGTTTTACTCTGCCTTTGCAAAATCCTGTATACGCCAATGCTTGAAGAAGATTTTTAAGAGAACCGAAGGGCAAAAAAATTATTTTTTGCGTATTCGGAACTTCATTCAATAGCAAACTTTTGCAATTACTAGGGTAGGACAGTATACTACTGTATGGTAGGTATATCTATTAGTTTATCTTACTTGGCTGTGACACCACGGAAATGAAAATCATATGATTTGCAAGAAAGAATATATACTGTACGTACCTGTATGTACCAGGTTTTTCCGTATAAACGCCCCCACCGCAAGTAGTTCCTTTCCAAATAAGCGCCCATGGGCGGTTATTAAGATAAAACATTTTGTACTGAAAGAGACAAAAATATGACGAAAAAATGGGTTAAAACCTCAGAAATCGGGGCTAAAAGCATAAATTTCTGTATTCATCCAAGGAGCAATTGCCATTTCCAAATAAGCACCCTTGTACGGCAATTTCCAATTAGCCGCCCCGGGGGCATTTATATAGTAGATTAGAATTGAAGTTGTGAAAAGTGCCAAAACTACGTAAGTAAACGCCGATGGCATTATTTACGGAAAAACCCGGTACATACTCTACTTACTCTTTCAAAAGATTCCAAAGTAATCCGAAATTCCAACTGGTTTGTTTTGACCAGAGCGCATTCACCTTTCTTCATGGTCTTCACTGCAGTGTCCACGGCTTCAGGAAGATCGTTTTCCTCAGCCTCTCCCAACTCGTAACTCACTTCTCTCTCTGTTCTGTCCTCTTCTCCTCTTTCTTCAATCTTCACTGAAATCTGATCGAGAGCTGAGCAGAGTGGTGGCGCGATAGTTGGACCAGGTGGGGAAGGAGCGGGATCGCGGACGCGGCACCAAACGCAATAAGCCTAGGAGAAACAGTGAGCCGAGCGTTATTCCGGCGATGAAGGAGAAGAAGAATAGCATCCACAGCAAGGCCGGCTCGGGCATAGGATTGCTGACTCTTTAGCCGCTTTTAATTAGAAAAGCTTTGGTCATTTAGTAGTGCCAGGCAACAGCGCATCCTGATCAGTGGCACGTCTATGATTACAGCGGCAAAGAGCTGAGCAACCTTTTATCGTAGGTGTACTGCTATTTACGGATCACAGAGAGACGTATTTCTGTCAATAAGCTAGAGTTATTTGCCAGAAGTGCAAAAAAGCAGTCGCAGTCAGTACCATAGTAAAGTGGTCAGTACCTATCCAAAGGCAACTGTTCTTGAGTGGATGTGTGGTTTTCTAGTAAAGGCAGATCGAACGGGCGACAGTAGGGTCGAATGCATCCGCAGACGGCCAAGAGAAAGACACAGCAGAAACCGAGACAGCCGACCGCCAGCCCTAGTACAAGGCCGTAAACGACGATTAAGTGTGACGACGATCCCAGCAAGATACTCATTGCAGGCGGTGAGTCGAAAGGACACGCTAAATTAGCTGCGACGTTGCCGGAAGTCGGACGCACTAAATTCCTGCTGATTTATCAGGGGACGACAGAATCAATTCTCTGCTAGTAGGCGCTCTCCTTGACGACCACTCGCGCTATGCCCCACCGGCGATAATCAGTTAATTATTTCTTGTTTTTACCTCTCACTCGCGCTCCCGCCGTGGGACATCTGCTACACGCACTGCCCGCAGATAAGACACGCTTCTGAACCGATCGGTCGCTCTGCGGCGAGATGTCTTTGAACGAACAGGACATGATGAGACGACACAGGACGTTGTATACTACGCACAGCAGAAACTTCTCGAAATCGACTTAAACATGGTGTGACTGGGAGCGGACAGAATTTCATCTGATTTTATTTGGTAATCAATTAGCAGCAGCAGCACAGACAGACAGACAGACAGACAGACAGACAGACAGACAGACAGACAGACAGACAGACAGACAGACAGACAGACGGACGGACGGACGGACGGACGGACGGACGGACGGACGGACGGACGGACGGACGGACGGACGGACGGACGGACGGACGGACGGACGGACGGACGGACGGACGGACGGACGGACGGACGGACGGACGAACGAACGAACGAACGAACGAACGAACGAACGAACTTTACTGCTAGTATTTTACTCTTGTTCCTCCTCTTCTCGACGGTTGCTATCTGGAAAGGCTAAGTAAGTTACAATAAACAAGGTAGACATGGTTCTGCCGTGCCTTTGAACAAGTTGCCAAATTCTTTCAGTCGTTTCTCTTTGTCTGCTTTATGCAGTTCGTAGCACTGTTTGATAGCCGTTTTAGGCGCCTCATTGGTACTGTCTAGGGATTGGCTCTCTTTGAAACTCTCAATCGCTTCTTTATACTCTTTCATTTGCTGATAGGCCTGAACACTTACGGTATAAAACGTATGCGACCAATGGGACGGAGTATGCTTACTAACGACCAGCGCTCTTACCAATCCCTTTCTGTAGTGAGCCTTTGCGTTGAGTGGAAACTTCTTCAGACATCTTTGACAGTGATCCAACGCTTTTTTCGGTTTCACCATGTTCAAATAACAGAGCGCCAAATTCAAGTGTGCAGCCTGCCAAAGTTCATCTCGCTTTGATTTGTACGTGTACCACTCCCAGCTACATCCGCCGACTGAAAACCTTTTCAGTCCATTTTCTCTTTGATACTCGCTTTACACACTAGAAATTTCGCAGTCATTTTCTGGAATTTTTCGCATCTCCGTAAGGTCGGAAAGTATCTCCCACATTCTTTCGAACTTTTTCACTGCCTGTTTGTAGTTGCGTTTCTTAAATGCTTGACTGTGTAGTACATAAGTATAATAAATAACTTGACACAGTACATTGAACCACTCTGTACCACGTTTTTTCAGCGTTTCGGCTGCTTGTACTCTGTCCTCTTTATCCATTTCATCTGTGTCTAGACACTATAAGAAAGCATGTATCACTATACTCCATATATAGTTCTGTGTATATAGAAACAGTGGCGTACCCAGGATTTTGCAAAGGGGTGTAAAATTTTGAAGCTGCTTGGTTGGGCCGCTCCCCAACAAGGGCTAGAAATTTCGCAAAATTACGTTTCAAAAACGTGTTCAAAAAGCATTCTGAGATTAAAATTGACAGAAATTACAAGCTTTATTAGTCTGAAGTGGTATGGTTGGGCTTCTGCCCGAGCAGGACGAGAAATTTTTGAAAATTTAGCCTTCGAAAACGCATTTAGAAGGTATTATGAGCATAAAATAGAAGTTTTAGTACATAACTAATTCATTTCTCTATCTAATTTTTCCTCTCTACCTCCACTGCAAAGGGGTGTACTGTACACATCCTACACCCCCTGGGTACGCCACTGAATAGAAATGCATAAAAATACCCGTTCCAAGCGCAACATCCGGACTTCGAAATCCAAATCGGCATATCGCGGCAGACCAAATTGAGGTACTTTTTCGCTGCCGTAACACCAATGCTCTTTTAACTGAATCCACGCCAGTTCGTCTTTCGTCATATGCTGCAGTGCTTCGTCCAATCCCTGAAAACTAGCCATATAACCATTTTTCGCTGTACGTCGTGACGTGATACTAACTTTGGGTAAGCCGATTAGTTTTGCCTCTCCGATCTCAAACTCTACCGTTTGGTCCATGAATTTTAGATCTTTGTGCCAACCCTTCAGATCAACTAGAAAACTGAGATTTTACACGCTGTCAAATTGGCATTGTTAATGCTCCAAAATCACTATGATAAGACTACAATGTACGTTTCACCGTTTGTTTAATCATTGGAAGAATGTCAGATTCGAAAAACAATCCGACATAAAGTTGTAAACATCTACAATACCTTCTACGGTGCCTCCAATATTGACTTTTCCGTACTCCTCTCCCAATTCGATAACACTTTTAGTGATTGATTTATCCATATTTGTGGTCAAATCCTCTCCGAGCCAGCGCAACAGCTCCACTTCAAAAATCAAAGTAGCATTCGGCGGAACAATCGGTTCGTCTGATTTTTTCCTACCAGGCAATCCTATCATACGTATGCAGTTTATTTGAATGCACTGATGGCGCCAACCTTACCTTCACTGCCATAGCAGTGGTGCGGTTTGACAACGAACAGCGATTTCTCTCCTTTTTTCATGGTCGTAACGGCATGCGACCAAAAGGGCAGCAAATCTTTGGAACTTCGCTTGTATTCTTCGTTACCAAAAGCAATTGTTGCCTTTCCAAGCACGAAAGAAAACTCCTTGTTCTCCTTGCGGGTCGATCGGAAAACTTTGTTCGTTTTCTTCACTGTTCCTATGTAGTGCACAAACACTGTGTCGCCCTTTGCTCCCCAGTTTCTCGGACTGAAAGGGCCGTAACCCTAAAAATTCACTGGCTAAACGTGCAGAAAACTGAGTCGACACTGAAAACTGTACCTCTTTTTTAATTCCTTTCATTATGCTTCTGTCTTGATTTGGAGAAATGTCTATCCACTGTTTCTTTGGTTTGTCGTTGTTATTTACTCGGTCTCCAGGTTCCTAGACAGTGACCAAACCAATTAAACTAAACGCCCAATGCTTTGCATTTTCACGTACGGACGTCTAGTACATACATGTGATGTACCAATAGAATGTCGATAGGAAAGAACGAATGCACTTACCGCACAATTCGGTAACCGACTTGATTTCGACGAAGGCGTAGCATCTTTTTCCGCTGTCATGAGAGCTCTAAGCTGATCTTTCATAGATTTGGGGGCTCTTGCAGTGCCATCAATCGCCGTTGATTGATCACCATGACTCACAATGAAGTTAGGTACCCAATTCTTCTTTTCGATAGGATTTGATCTTTTGGTCTGCATATTCACATTTATTGCTAGCTTCTAAATACACTCTACATGTTCTTTTATAGACATTACTTCGTCAGCAATCGTATTAGGAGCTTGTGATTGTTGAGCCTCTGCTTTGGATGGTTCGTTTAACACAATTTCGTTAAGTTGCACCATTGCTGTACCTACGTACTACTGCCTAGGCCAGACTGGGACTCCTCTACTTCTAGAAAATTCCCAAACTGTTAGGCATGTGTTTTTACACAGTCAGATCCTGCCACAGTGTTTTGTTTTTTGCATACCATTTAATGCATTTCCAAATTTCTGACACAAAGCATAATGGAAAAACCAAACTGGCTGCCTGACAACGTACATTAATAAATGGTCCATTATTATAATATCACACATGATACAGGAATGTCTTAACAGCTTCTATTTTGACCCTTCTTTCATCGATTGAATCTTTTCTCATTTTGACCCGATTCTGTAATTCCAGCTCTGTGGCGGTCTCCTGAATATAAGCAGCTTCAAATAAAATTCACTTCACTTCACTACGTTTTGTATTATACAAATTCTTACACTTCTGGTGCGATAAAAGCTACTGGACTTCTTTCTAGCCGGTGGTCCGTCAATTTGGCTGGCTTTGCGAGATTCGATATCGACTTCAAGGCTCAGATAGGTCAGATACAATAAGCAGGCCAGCCTCATAGTTTCTCTCTTGGCTTTTGTGCGAGTCCCGCCCGAAAATCCGCCAACCGGCCTGACGACGGAGGTTCGCGGCGAGCTTGGAACACTTCTGCGACTGTAGAATATCACACTCATGTGTGGGCTTCTCAATGTGCCGGCATTAGCATGTCCAATTCACCAACTTACGGCCAGATTCACAGCTGGTGCACCGGAAATCCAATTTTCAGACTCTGCCGCGACGAGTTTTTTGACGAATAAAACCAAATTGATTCTGTGTTGTCAAGGGGCCGGGCGTAGTACTGGCAATTTACTGTTTTCTTCCTTCTACTCTGTCTGCTAGAAACTTTCTGAAACAGACAGGCCTTCCTTGCGCTGCGCTCTTCCAGATTTTCACTGTAATGGTTAATTCTGTCTTGTTTTGACTCAACTCAGCGAAAGAATTTGAGCTCTTTGAGTATTAAAATCGTTTCAACTAAGATTATACAGCAGTAGCCGATTCTGACGCAGAGTCGTGCTTTCAGAGCAAAAGACAACGCACTTTCCTACAGTTGCAGTGAAACCATGGAATTATCTTGTGTACAGATGGAAGTAAAGAATTGACTGTTCTGTGAAATAGTGGACTTTTTTGCTTTTAAGTTCATTTACATAATACAGTCCAGGCACCTAACGCTGTTTATGGTACTGGCACCATATATGGTCCAGTCTCTGAACGTGAGGTACCATAGTGCCGGTACCATATGGTGCAAGTGCAACTAGCATGGTACCGGTACCATATATAGTACAGTCCCATATACAGTATAGATCAAAAAAAATGTCCCATCGCTTTTTCGGCCTTCACTCAAACGTTTCGTTCTCACTCACTTCTTTACCGATTTGGCTCAAATTTTCAGCAAAAATTAACAACATGGTTGGCTAAATATTCTGCAAGTTTGGTGCCAAAATTCCAACGGAAAAATTTTTTTTGAACCGAAAAGTGAAAATCATAGTGGTCTGTGTAAATTCAAATTTCCCGCGTAATTACGGCGCTAACGCTTAGATAGTTGCAGCAATTATCGAGCGGACATTTGGTCATAACATATTCAGACGGCAGCCCTCTGGCTTAAGGGGCACTAAAATTGGGGAATTTCAAAAACATGACAAAATGTGACTTTTCTTTGTAAAACCGGTGAAATGACAATTCAGAAGATTTTCGATTTTCTAAAAACACTGTGGAGAAGGTTTCTATGATGTAAACAGAGTTTAAATATCAGGTTCATTCATTTGTCGAACTTCCTGCTACAATCTGTGTTGATTGACAACAGATTCAGTGCTTTGATTCCAGAATGTACAGATTTCTTAACTATGGGATTTTCGATCATGTTTTTAAAATTCCCCAATTTTAGTGTCCCTTAAGCCAGAGGGCTGCCGTCTGCATATGTTATGACCAATTGTCCGCCCGATAACTGCTGCAACTATCTAAGCGATAGCGCCGTAATTACGCGGGAAATTTGAATTTACACAGACCACTATGATTTTCACTTTTCGGTTCAAGAAATTTTTTTCCGTTGGAATTTTCGCTCCAAACTTGCAGAATATTTAGCCAACCATGTTGGTAATTTTTGCTGAAAATTTGAGCCAAATCGGTAAAGAAGTGACTGAGAACGAAACGTTTGAGTGAAGGCCGAAAAAGCGATGGGACATTTTTTTTGATCTATACTGTATAAAAGTGCCTGACTGCAATAGTTATGTAACTTGCGAAATTAAATAGTAATTTTTTATGTGGGTTCACATGCCATATACATATTTCGATGTAGTAACCGTGTTTCAAATTCGAGATTTTCATCCGTAACATGCGTAACAAAAAATCTTAGGCGCCTGCTGGCCTTGTTGTAGCGTAACGTGTGCGTAGAATAAGGATTTCTGGTCGATAAACCCCCACCAAAGTCGACGGACCGAATCACCTCCTCGATACCAGCATTCTTGATACCAGTAATCCCTTAGCTAGCTATGGCAACCTGCCTAAGCTTGCGCCCCTAGTCTAAGTCTAACTAAGATTAGTTGAATGAAAGCTGAGAACATTGGCTAAGTGCAATGGAAATGCAATGTAAATCTGACAACCTGATCATAAGCTTCCTGCCTGCTTCAGATTAGGATCAAACAAATGGGCCTCTTCAGCGACTGGCTGGGGGTGTAGTATCCTAATGCAGTGGAGAAGGGGAAAAAATCAAGAACAGCACCCATTGCGCAGATTAGTGTTTTAAGTGTAGATCATTTTCTTTACAACCTGTACACAGTTCTGGTCGAATATTCTTAGTTTATGCTTAATCGACAGCAAAGCGTCATATTTACCCATATTTGCTTGCTAAAATGTATTCGTCAATGGGTTCTAATGCTTGGATTGTTTCGGTAAGCATTTTCCGCAACAGCGCATTTTCGATTTTTTGTCCATTTTTGATTTGTTGTTGAAGGATCTTTGAAAGTAAATGCTCAGAAGTATACGTCTAAGGTAGGCCTACGCACACGGTAAAATTGATAGCTATCTTTCAAAAGATGACTTAGGAACGTTTTTTTTCGATTTTTTAATAGTGTTGTTCATCTTTTGAAGCGAGGCACAATGTTGGGGTTATACCCCAATCATTGTATCTGTGATTATTCTGTAACTAGACCAGTTTTCCACCTCTATCGCACTTGCGGGATAATGCACGCCTATGCGCCTAAGTTTTGTAGCAAGTTTTCTAATGGGATGTTCTGGGGTAATCGGTCGCTAATTTATGGAATAAGGTTTATGACAGCGTGTAATCTGAGGTAATATGCAGTAACTATGAGTGATGTGTGGTTGAGTAAAATGTGCAATTCAAAAGAAGTTGTTTAATTCCCCATTCCATCGTTTTTGTTAAATATTTGCATTTTGGGTGCTTACCGTTTTACAAGATTTTACCACACGCCGAGAAGGCTCATCTGGGGTAGAGCTGAGTATAGCATGAGTAATTAGTTGTTGGTGTGTAAAATAATAATTAGAAGATGGAAAGCAGTCGTTTAATACAAGCGCTAATGGTGTTTGTAACAATCGGAGAACTCTTCCAAAAAATTGGCCCTTCTCTCTAGAAAGAATCTGTGCTGTGGTGTGCGCTCCTGTCCTTAACCTCCATCACGCTAGCTCAATTTGAGTGTTGGTGGTGGTGGCGTTTGTGAAGATTAATATATCCGTTATTGATAATCCGTTATTGTTCGGTCTATAGCCCACAGGGTCTGCCAAAAAAACAACCCAGCAGATTTTTTGCTGTAACAAAATAACCGCAAATCTTAAATTCTGTTTTAAATGAAAGACAAATAAATTATTGAAAGATTGATGTAACGCTTATTAAGATAGCCTGCTTAGTTCCTGAGATATTTGTCCTTAAAATCAAAACAGACATTTTGGCAATGACAATGAACCAGAGTGATAAAGAACAACCCGGCAGATTTTTCAGTTTTGCAACCATGAATCTCAACCGATTTGAATGAATCCTCTTTTGAAAGAGAGATTGATAAATTCTTCAAAGATTGGTGCAATTTCTATAGAGATTCACTGCTTAGTTCTTGAGATATTTGCCCTCAAAGTCGAAACAGATTTTGGCAAAGAAGAAGAGCGAGCGATTCCGTTGCACTTCATAATAAAGCAGATTCCTACTGCTGGAGGCTAAAGACAGTGTTACCAGTAAAGCCTCCAATAGCATTTAGCAGTAGAAGGAATCCGTTTTATTACGAAGTGCAGTGGAATAATAGAAAATCTTGTTCACTGCCAAAATCACTGTTTTTAATTTTTAAAATATTTTAAGAGGGAATATCTTAGGAACTGAGCAGAGTACATAAATGAAAATTTCAGCAATCTTTTAAGAATTTCTTTATCTTTCATTTAAAAAACGATTTATTCAAATCGGTTGAGATTTGCGGTTGCTACAGCGAAACAGCTGCTGGGTTGTTTTTTTTTGGCGGACTCTGTATATCGGACAATCCAGTATTTTTCTGCTCTAAAAACACTCCGGTATGGGAGCCGTTCATTTGGGCGTGCACGTTTGGGCGTGTCTCGTTTGGGCGTGCACACTTGGGCGTGTCTCATTTTGGCGTGCGTTCATTTGGGCGTGTATTCATTTGGGCGTCTGTCAAAATTTTATATATAAAAAGTAGGAAACTATGTAGGCCTCAATGCAGTCCCACTGCCTACCTTGTTTGTGGCCAATCTACCAAAAACAAACCATATAGTGTTGGCCAAAAAAAAGACCGCCTGGCCATTTTTCGAGTAATTTCAAATAGTCGCTATTCCATCAATTTTCAAACGAATGAAAGGTTTTTGGCATGATTATTATTTTTTTAAGAGTTTGAATTGGCCAAGTCCTAGCCTGCTAGCCTTCTGCAGCCTGGAGTTATGTCCTTCCGAAATTAACTGACCCCAATTTTCAGACGTCAATTTTGAACATAAATATCTCACGAACCGTTCATTGGATCTTTCCCAAATTTTGCAGGTTGACCAATTTTTATATGGACTTAAGAACCATAAGAGCTCAGCCTTCTAGCACAACCAGTTAAAATCTGACGGATTTTTAGTTTCAGTCATGGTGAAAAATTAGCATTCTGAAAAATGAAGGTGTTATCCCTTGCACCGAGAGCAGGTTATACGAACTAGTGGGGTCATGGATTACAATCGCCTCAACTAAGACAACACACTGAACACCTAATTAGGCCATACAACCGTGCTTTATGTTTAAAGGCCACGCTGTTTTTTTATGGCCAATGCTGTACATAGAGAAGAGGTCAACGCTGACTCCCGTAATTTTCTCCGCTCTCCGCCTGTAGGAAAAGTATGCAGCAGGGTAATTACATAATTAAGGCAAACACTGCCCCCTACCAACCTTACCAGTCTCAGCCTTGAGCGCTAGTTGTTGCCGTGTATATCTGGAGCAAATGAGAATAACCTTTTTGAGATTTCTTCCGTTTTTTACTAAAAATTTGCGACAGACGCCCAAATGAATGCACGCCCAACTGTGCACGCCCAAATGAACCCAACCCCTCCGGTATATATGTTGGATACCGGATAATAATACCGGATGGCCATAAATAGCATTTTCATGAAATTTTTTTTCAGTATTGTAGCGTATTTTTTGTTTCACATGCAGATTAGCTCAGCTAAGGCTACATAGACGCTAAGGAAATCATTCATCGTTTGAATTGTGCTCTTTTGTTGATTAGCGCGAGATGGCTTTTCATTCATGGTCATACATGTAACTGGTCATCCGCCGAAGTTGGGGGTCTGGCGCCGGCTGTGGGGGGTCTGAGCCAAAATTTAGGGAGGGGGTTGGCGGTTGGGCACTAAAACACGCTCAAAAATCGAAAAAATCGAATTTTTTTGGCTAGAATCGCTAATTTGGGCTGAAATACAGCTAAAAAGTGCTGTTTTGCAGGCGATTTTGGCAATTTCTATGTCTGAAATTGTAAAAAATTGCAAAAATTTGCTCAAAAATTTTTAAGCCAGAAAAATCGGGGGGGAGGCAAAATCGTCTCGGAGGGGTCCCATATCCTCCTGGGGGGTGAGTCTGGCCTAAGTCCGGTGGGGGGTAGACCCCCCTGTCACATGTATGTTCAGGATTATGCGTCCACGTACTAATTTAGAGAATCATGTGTGAGCATACATGTAACAGCTTCGGGTCGACCTCGGGGTAGGGGGTTTCTCCCATAGGAGGGCCAAAATTTCAAGAAGCTGTAAAACGCCTGGAAATGCGTTTTTAGCACGTTTTTTCAGTAAGGACGCTAAAAATCGCTATTTTAAGCTGCCAAATAGCGTTTTAAAGCTAAAAACAAGCAAAAATGACAAGAAAGAGTTTCCAAAAACCCCGTTTTCTCTTAAATATAAACGGTGGAAACGTCAAATTCGGTTTCCAAAGGCTTTTCAAGTGAATTTTAGGCTAAAAATTGGTGATTTCTGAGCCAGTTTGTTAGAACTGGTTCCACTACTACTAATACTTGTATTTTAGGATCGCGGGGGTCCCTTATCCTGTCTCAGGGGTGAGAGGGGTTTGGCCTTTCCAGCAGGGTGGTAAGCCTCCAAACCCTCCTAGCACATGTGTGTGAGCTTTTGTAGATCTTTGAGTTCCGATTAGTTAGTATTGACTATAGTGTAGTATAGTATTAGGATGACAGAACCCCCAATACCTGGAAAACACCCCTACGCATTCAATACTTTATTAATTTTCAATACTCAATATCTTAAAAGCGTAGATTGGACAACGATGAAAACAGACTAAAAGTATTTTTACTTGGCTCGGTAAAAACCGCCGTTCAAAGCGGCGTAGCCAGCCCTTGGGCTCCACTTTGCTTTTGTACTAACAAATCTATTTGTGTTCTCGGGGCATTCTATAAATAATAAATACCTACCTGTTCGCTTCGCACTCTATCTAGCCAGTAGCGACCAAATTATGCAAGTACATTGGTTTAGATTTAGATCTAATTTGACCTAATTTGGGTCGGTCTCTGCGAAACCGTCGAAAATCTTGAAAATAGGTTAAAAAACCGATCTGGATATTGGGGATATCTTTTACTTATTCTGTGAAAGTGTCGTCATTCTACGTTATATTTATGTGCCTCAAAAAGACTAATTTTCTAAGTTTGTCACACTACCCTACCCTGCCAGTAGAAAAACTCGCTAAACATCGATTTCTACAAAACTAAACTAAGAACCTTGGCCCTTGAGTTTGTGGCTGTTGCCTAGATTATGCTGTTTCCATCACATGGAATTTCTGAGGCCTTATTCAGAATATTAAATATGGGGTGAAAAGTCTGTCTGCGCACTGAAAGCCGATTTTGCGTTTCGGTTTTTAAAGCTAGTAACGGTGTGTTGTGGTGTGTTAAGGGTAAAAGATCAGTCGTTGCATTGCTGTGATACACTTCTATTTGTGAACTTGTGAGTATTGATTGATCTACGTAACGATGCTGACCGACCACGAGAAACGGAAGCAGATCAGTGTGCGGGGCATTGCCCAGGTGGAAAACGTGGCCAACATCAAGAAGGCCTTCAACCGCCATCTCCACTTTACCATGATCAAGGTACCTCTCAGCTCACCTTTCTTCAGTAAACCACATACATGTAACAGGGGGTCTGCCTGCCTGCCCTCACCCGACTTAAGCCAAACCCTCCGGAAGGGACCCCCGAGACGATTTTTCTGATTAGTAATTTTTTCAGAAATTTTTGCGATTTTTTACAATTTCCGACACAAAAATTGCCAAAATCGCGTTTGTAAGACAGCAGTTTTTAGAGCCCGATTTTGAGCGTTTTTAATTCCAACCCTAACGTCCTCCCTAGAATTTGGGCTCATACCATCCGGTCGGGCCGACGTAGGGACCCCTAAAACCCCTCTCCCCTTTGAAGGATGACCTGTTGTATGAGTAAAACGATTCGCCAAGAACATGCAGCACTTTACTAAGTTTTGACTAGTCACGTCACACCATCATTCAGGTACTGAGAAATTTACGCTCCCATATTCTGTATGTCTGTCGTGAAAAGATATGTACTGTTACCATATATGGGCCGAAAAAGGTCGTTAAAATATTTTCGGGGCGGGGTCAGGGGCTAGCGCCTACCGGCTAAGGGTGTAAGTCACCCTTCACCCCCGACCCATGTGTGACTGTTACACAACTGCCTTAGGAATTCTATGATCCAATCAGAATTTTGTTTACCACAAATTAGTTGCTGTTTAATAATTGTAGATAGCTAGTTCATTCAATTAAATATACAGTATAGATAAAAAAAAATGTCCCATCGCTTTTTCGGCCTTCACTCAAACGTTTCGTTCTCAGTCACTTCTTTACCGATTTGGCTCAAATTTTCAGCAAAAATTAACAACATGGTTGGCTAAATATTCTGCAAGTGTGGTGCCAAAATTCCGACTCGTACTGGTTTTATGACCCGAAATCTAGAAATGAGGGTGGTCCACGCAAATTTAAGAGTCAGTCTCTGAACCGATCGAGTCTTGGTCCTTTGCCATATTCAGACCCCAAAAATGAAACTTTGGCGTGGAGGGCTCAAAGTTGGAAGACTAATACGTATGGATAGGTTATATAACCACCGCAAAGGATATCCCGATTCGACGCTCCACGCTCGAGATACGGCCTTCTGAAAATCGGTCTGCTTAACTATGGGACCAAAATTTCAAAATCGAATTTCTAGCGCAATAATCAGTGTTGGGATTTAAAAATTGGGGGCATAGGGTAACTTTTAGAGTACTTTCAGAATCAACGGTCGAATTCCATTTTCAAAGAAAAAAATTTTTCGACCCCCTTTGGAGCCCCCTAGCTCGTCTGGAACCCCCCATACACCGTTTTTTTTATTTCAGAATATTGTAGAGCTATCAATTCCCTACAGTTTGGTATAAGCCACATTGGCTGACCCGTGGAAGAAAGTGGTGAAATATGGCTTCAAAGTTGAAAAATCCACAAATTTTTAGTTTTGGTACTGCACCAAAATTTCCTGCTGGAGTTTCTAGCGCACTAATCAGTGTTGGGACTTAAAAATTGGGGGTATAGGGTAACTTTTAGAGTACTTTCAGAATCAACGGTCGAATTCCATTTTCAAAGAAAAAAAATTTTTCGACCCCCTTTGGAGCCCCCTAGCTCGTCTGGAACCCCCCTACACCGTTTTTTTTATTTCAGAATATTGTAGCGCTATCAATTCCCTACAGTTTGGTATAAGCCACATTGGCTGACCCGTGGAAGAAAGTGGTGAAATATGGCTTCAAAGTTGAAAAATCCACAAATTTTTAGTTTTGGTACTGCACCAAAATTTCCTGCTGGAGTTTCTAGCGCACTAATCAGTGTTGGGACTTAAAAATTGGGGGTTTAGGGTAACTTTTAGAGTACTTTCAGAATCAACGGTCGAATTCCATTTTCAATGAAAAAAATTTTTTTCGACCCCCTTTGGAGCCCCCTAGCTCGTCTGGAACCCCCTACACCGTTTTTTTTATTTCAGAATATTGTAGCGCTATCAATTCCCTACAGTTTGGTATAAGCCACATTGGCTGACCCGTGGAAGAAAGTGGTGAAATATGGCTTCAAATTTGAAAAATCCTCAAATTTTTAGTTACTCCAAAACTAAAAATTTGAGGATTTTTCAACTTTGAAGCCATATTTCACCACTTTCTTCCACGGGTCAGAAAATGTGGCTTATACCAAACTGTAGGGAATTGATAGCACTACAATATTCTGAAATAAAAAAAACGGTGTAGGGGGGTTCCAGACGAGCTAGGGGGCTCCAAAGGGGGTCGAAAAAAATTTTTTTCATTGAAAATGGAATTCGACCGTTGATTCTAAAAGTACTCTAAAAGTTACCCCAAACCCCCAATTTTTAAGTCCCAATACTGATTAGTGCGCTAGAAATTCGATTTTGAAATTTTGGTCCCATAGTTAAGGGGACCGATTTTCAGAAGGCTGCATCTCGAGCGTGGAGCGTCGAATCGGGATATCCTTTGCGGTGGTTATATAACCTATCCATACGTATTAGTCCTCCAACTTTGAGCCCTCCACACCAAAGTTTCATTTTTGGGTCTGAATACTGAAACTCGATTGGCCCAGAGACTGACTCTTAATTTTTTTCGGTAATACAAGGAGTACATTCCTGAAACTTGCAGGAATGATTGGTGTTGCTGTACTGTACTGTACTTTTACTCCTGATTAATAACCAACACCATGCAGCGCACAGTAAACGGTTGGAGTCATAAAACCACCTACTAGAAATAATTACGAAACATGAACGGACAGCAGAATTTTGAATTGTGAACGTTAAAAGTATCAGACAGTTCGCGCAATAACAACGTGAATGAAAGACTGCTTACAAATCTCTTAAACTCATTCAAACCAAGGTCACAGACACCGGCAGGAAAGTGGTTCCAAATATGGCTAGCAGTAGGAAAAAAGGTAGAGGCGGTGGTAACCGTTCTGCAAAGAGTCATACCGACCGCCCTACCGTGACAGAGTCTAATGCTGCGCCTACCAACCACAGAACAAATGCCCAACTACCTGCTATTGGGCATAACATACTAAGCGGGCAGCCCTGTAGCTCAAAGGGCACTGAAATGGGGGAATTTCAAAAACATGACGAAATATGACTTTTCTTCGTAAAACCGGCAAAATGACGATTCTAAAGATTTTCAATTTTCAAAAACGCTGCAGGGATGGTTACTATGGTGTGTAACAGAGCTTAAATATCAGGTTCATTTATTTGTCGAACTTCCTGCTACAATCTATGTTGATTAACAACAGATTCAGTGCTTTGATTCTAGAAGGTGCAGATTTCTTAACTATGGGATTTTCACTCATGTTTTTGAAATTCCCCCATTTTAGTGCCCTTTGAGCTGCAGGGCTGCCCGCTTAGTATGTTATGCCCAATAGCAACGTCAATCATTCCTGCAAGTTTCAGGACTGTACTCCTTGTATTACCGAAAAAAAATAAATTTGCGTGGACCACCCTCATTTCTAGTTTTCGGGTCATAAAACCAGTATGAGTCGGAATTTTGGCACTCAACTTGCAGAATATTTAGCCAACCATGTTGTTAATTTTTGCTGAAAATTTGAGCCAAATCGGTAAAGAAGTGACTGAGAACGAAACGTTTTAGTGAAGGTCGAAAAAGCGATGGGACATTTTTTTTTATCTATACTGTATTTAGCACAAATTGCTAATAAGAAACCGATTTGTCAGTTCACTTTGATGTTCTCAAATTAAATGCTTACTTTCAGGATCGTAATGTGTCTACCCCAAGAGATTATTACTATGCGCTGGCGCATACCGTTCGTGATCATTTGGTGTCTAGATGGATTCGTACCCAGCAACATTACTATGAAAAGGACCCTAAGGTTTGTTTGAATACACACTTTTACCATTGTTCATTTCTACTGCTCAGATGAATGAATTGTGATTATAACCGGAAAACGTAACAGCTCCTTTTTCTATTCAATTTGTGTAATTAAGGGGTCATCCTGTTGGCCAGACAGGGGTTCGGTTGAGGGATGGTAAATTTTTGAATCCTGAGCGAAGTAGCGGTGGTTGAGGGGATGGTAAGCAAAGAAGTCCGATTTTTTACTAAAATCAAGATTTTTTGGTATATTTTTTGCTAAAATAGGTTAAAATAAGCTATTCTATGCTCATTTACACATAATTTAGTTGAGATGAAACAATATATTGGGCATTGGGTTTTTGTTCCGATTATTATCCAATAATATTTTACACTATGTATTCGAAGTTTTTTACCTTTTGTAGATTTTATTTGAAAATTTGTTGTTCCAAAAGAATTTTGTTCGTTGAATAAAATGAGCCCAGATTACCTTGATTTTGTGATATAATTGTTTTATCTCTATAATCTAGGCGCACTTTTATCAAAATTTTCTATACAAAATTCCTAAAACTTCCTGGGGGTAGATCAGAACTTGAGGGGGTCAACTCCCCTCCTAGTCCCCCTTGCCCTTGTCTGCCGTTGGCTCAGTTGAGAGCCCCGTTTTCATGCCCTGGGTCAAAGTGCATAACCCTAATTTGTCGAACGTCGGCGCCGCTAATTATCTTGAGATTCCTACTCTCAGCTAGAATGCAACAGGGCTCTCTGGGTAATTTTATGCAGCGAGTGTCAACTGTTGACGTGGCTACCAGTTCTGACGGCATTTGCACCGGTTATCATCAGTCGAGATCAGCGTTCGAGCTGTCATCTTTCGGGGCCGCGTCAAAAATCGAGGGCCGGTAGCAGTTCGGTCTTATCAGCGCTTCGTAGGTTGGCCAGTAATTGCGTATCGCATCGGTTAGATTGATAGTGAATGGTGTGAGCTTAAACGTCCACCCGGGCAGGCAGTCAGTCAGTGAGAGTCGTGGCGCGGGGGCCGTGGCGGCAGGCTTGTATTTTTAAGTCGAATCTAAATTGTAAAATGGGCCGCGCGTCGCTCGGCTCAGCTCATAAGCACACATCGCGCAAAGTGCAACCCACCAGCCTTCTTCTTCTTCTTCTTCTTGAAGGCGCTGAACAGCTCTGAACTAGAACAGCAGCCGCTTCGGCGAGGCTACTAAACTCTTTGGGAAACGTTTGTAAAAACAGGCGTCGTCCCGTCCAGCACTCTTACTACATAATATGCACTCGGCCGCAGGCTATATTGATTTATATTGTGCTATGCTAGTCTCTCAGTCACGTGGGGGCGGTGTTTGCCGCCGCTGAGTTAAAACCACTCCAGATAGACAGTCCACTTGGCTTCCTTGCACCGCTCGAATGCCTATCTAACGATCAAGCAAATTGCAGACCAAATAGGATGGGTATCATTAAAAACAACCCCGCAGATTTTTTACTGCAGCAGCCGCAAATCTCAACCGAATTTCAAGAAATCTTTTCTTTAAGCGAAAGATAAATAAATTCTTAAAAGATTGCTGTAATTTTCAGCTAGATACTCTGTTTAGTTCCTAAGATATTTGCCCTCAAATTTGAAACAGAGAGTTTGCCAATGAACAAGAGCGATAAAAACAACCCGGCAGATTTTTTACTTTTGCAGCCATAAATCTCACCGATTTGAATGAATCCTTTTTTTAATCAAAGCATGATTAAATTCTTGAAAGAGTGGTATATTTTTGTGAAGATATCCTGTTTACTTTCTGAGATATTCACCCTCAAAGTAAACAGATTTTGGCAATGAAAAAGAGCGATTCCGTTGCACTTTATGATAGAACAGCTTCCTGCTGCTAAGGGCTAACGAGACTTCAGTGGTGAAGTAACCGAGGAATCGGTTTTATTATGAAGCGCAACGGAATAATAAAAATCCCTTTTGGTCATTGGTAAGTTCACTGTTTTGACTTTGAGTGCAAATATCTCAGGAACTGAGCAGGGTACCTTAATAAAAGTTTCACCAATCTTTCAAGAATTTATTTATCTTTCATAGAAGTGTATTTCAGCGCGTGTATTATCTGTCGCTGGAGTTTTACATGGGACGCACTCTCACAAACACAATGGTCAATCTGGGACTGCAGGCCACTGTTGACGAGGCGCTGTATCAGCTCGGTCTTGACATTGAGGAGTTACAGGAGATCGAGGAAGACGCCGGATTAGGAAATGGAGGTGCGTTCGTTTGCTTTATATTTGCCGAATGTAGGTTTGTTCGGTGGTCTGTTGGTCCCTGTCGGGTGGACGACTGCAGCAAAACTTTGGGCTCTATCACTGAAATTCGCTCAGTAATAGCTTAAATGCTTCTGAAACTCTAATTTTGTTTCAAGTCTAACTAAATTGACTTCTTTAGAGGATATTTTTTTGCTATGTTCGTCTCTGAAATTATGAAAAATGCAAAACGTTGGCTAGAAAGTCGTCCTGGTTCCCAGGGTTTGGCCTGTTACATGTAGGGATGGGACCGATATAAAAAGAGAGTATAGCATTTTCGATATCGTGTAATACCGTATAGTATGCTCCAATAAGCGAGAAACTCTTTAAGTTTGAATGTGCATTAATCGTGAATATTGTAGTAAATTCTATTAATGACAAAATTCGACACTGCAGTAGGTTTTAGAGCGAGTAGTAGAAGAGAACAATGTGCAATCTTTATTGCACAGCCATAAATATTACTTTAAAATCGAACAATTCATCAAATTAGGAGATTTATAATGGAGAATTTGCCAAAAATTGGCGTTTTTTGGCATCAAAATTAGCAAAAAAAGCTGATTTGTCGAGAAAAAAACTGAATAATTCAGTGCTTAAAGCTATACGGTATAAAAAATACCGTATACCGGTCCCATCCCTAGTTGCATGTACGTTTGGTAGTGGAGAAATGTGAGCCTGTGGGAAGAGGTGATCAGTGAAATCTTTGCAGGATTGGGCCGGTTGGCCGCCTGTTTTCTGGACAGCATGGCCACGTTAGGTCTGCCGGCTTACGGTTACGGCTTGCGCTACGAATACGGAATTTTCAAGCAGTCCATCAGGAACGGACAACAGGTGCCCATTTTTAGAGAGGTGTAAAGAAATAACCAATTGTAAAGTGCAATAATTAAGATGAAGTAATAATAATAATAGTGTGTAAAGGACTTGTGTACTGCGTGCGTTAATAGAGTGACAGACGAAAACCAGGTGTCATCTGAGCTGAGGGCACGTAGTCCAAACCAGTCGGCCTCTATTTGCACTACGAAATCGGAGATGCTCCCGCTCCTCGCCCAATTAATCTAATCATACGCACTTGTTAAAACCTTTTTCAGTTAATCGTTTATACTGGTTTTGTAGATTGACCTATAAAGTTTATCCGTTTTCCCTATAAATAGCAAAGCTATCTCGTAGAGATGTCAATTAGGACTGCTTCTTAGTAGTTAAAAGACCAGAGTGAAACATGTTTTACAGTGCTAAAGCGTGTCTAACCGTTTAGATGGAGGAGCCGGACGACTGGCTACGATTCGGAAATCCCTGGGAGAAGGCGCGACCGGAGTACATGTTGCCGGTTAACTTTTTCGGACGTGTCGAGAAGGACCACCAAGGAAATGTGTGTCGTCTCTTTCTACTCCTTTTTTGACAATAATCTTTCTTTGCTCTTCTTTTAGGCAAAATGGGTGGACTGCATGACCGTGTTCGCTATGCCTTACGACACACCGGTGCCCGGCTTCAGGAACAACATCGTCAACACGCTGAGACTCTGGTCGGCCAAGGCCGAGAACCAGTTCAGACTCACCTTTTGTAAGTTGACAGGTCACTGTGCGCTTGAAACGGTCGCTAAGCTAACCGTGTAGTCAATGCAATGCAATGCGTTCTTTACTCTGTTGTTTTTGTTACAACCACACATGGGCTAGCATTTCGGCTGACGGGGGGGGTAGAATTTTCAATTCCCGAGGGGGCTAAGGGGAGGAGCGCCTGAGGGGTGGTAAGCCAAAAAGTACGAAAAATGAAGGATTTTGGGCTTATTTTTCATTAAAATTAGCTAAAGTAAGCTATTCTGAGCTCATTTACACCTAATCCAGACATAATTTTATCCTAATTTTCTAAACAAAATTCTTCCAAAAAATTTCTGAGGGGGGGTAGCGGCCGGCTGAAGGGGGGGGGGGTAGGTCAGAGCCTGAGAGGGGGGCCAACTCCCCTCAGCCCCCAGCCCTTTGCCCATGTCTGGTTACAACCTTTCCTTTTCAACATGTAAACAAGCATTTCTGACGCTCTGAGCCAAAAAGCCGTTCTTGTGCTAATATCGTACTTTGCGTGCCAAACATCGCCGGGTTTTTGCTCAAATATGCCTGCTACTACTGCTTTGAAATGAAATTTTAGAAGAAATGGCAAATAGAATGCAAGAATAATACAGTCAGGCACGGTACGCTACTATTAGGCGAGGCCGATTAGGCGATGCCGATTAGGCGACGCCGATTAGGCGATGGTACTATTAGGCGACAAAAAACATTAATAGATAATAGTACAACTCGTAAACTTATAGCTAACGAAGCCACCTGTCCTGACTGTTTCTAACTCAGATCCTGGCACTTGCCCCTATTCCCCAGCTTGCGTCGAGCACGCGAGCGGCCGTGGGGTCGGCCACATATTTTTTGGGTTGCTATGTTCGTTAACGCACTTTGCGTGCAGACGATGCACGACGCACCAATAACTTTGCGGAAGCAGCTCACAGAGTTTCGCAGCGAGAATTTGATGCGGCGCGTCCATCCATCTGGCGCTTTATAAATGTTCTGCGACATGCATACATGGGCCGGAAAAATGGGTTGGGGTAGTCAAAATCCGAAAATTTGAGGGTGGGCCTGCCGGTTTGGGGGAGGGCCGCGGCGATTTTAGTGTGTGGGGTCAGGAACAACAGTCGGCTTCAGGTTGGTGGGTGGGGTCATTTGGGAGGTAGAGCCCAAGTTGAGGTGTGGGCAACCCCCCGGACCCCATGCGGTCCACGTATGGCGACATGTGCAGAAATGTTTTCTACTCTACTAATGAGTGCTCAGTGAGTTGGAATTTATCCATCCATGGTGTTGCACTTATTTTTTAAATTAGTCCTTGAAATTGCTTTTCTATTTTGTCAAATTTTGTTTTAATTGCTGTTGTGCTGTTTGCATTGTTGTACTATGTTTTAGTGGTAACCTATGTCCACCTTCGATTGCTCGGCCAGGTACTGCGCAGCTCGCATCTTGTTCTCCTGAAACAGACCTCATCACACTCTCTATTCATTACTACAGTCAGGCACTTAACGCCGTTTATGGTACCACTCTGTTCAGATTTCGTACCATGTATGGTAGTGGTACCATAAACGGCGTGTGCCTGACTGTAATAGTTAGTTGCTGAGCGAGTGTTAATTTCAGTCAACGATGGGGACTACATTCAAGCAGTGATGGACCGTAACAATTCGGAGAACATTACCAGAGTGCTCTATCCCAATGACAACGTCGGTCTTCTTACTGATAGATAGTCTGTGTCAGTGAGTCTGAGCGAGAGTTTTCAGTTCTTCGAGGGCAAGGAGCTGCGTCTGAAGCAGCAGTACTTCCTGGTGGCGGCCACGTTGCAGGACATCGTCAGACGATTCAAGGCCAGCAAGTACGGCAGTCGCGAAAGCGTCCGCAGCTGTTTCGACACCTTCCCCGACAAGGTTCTTCTGCTCTCTTTACACTCACCAATTTAGCGCCATTTCGGATAAGGGGTGGTAAACTTTCAAATCCGTAGGTGGTTGCGTCATCCGATGGGGCCTGAGGGGATGGTGAGCCAAAAAATCTAGGTTTTTTTAAGCTTATTTTTAGTTAAAGTAGGTTAGAATAGGCTATTCTGAGCTCATTTATATATAATCTAAGCATACTTTTATCATGATATTCTATACAAAATTCTTCCAACAAATCCCTGAGGTGGTATCGGCGGCCTGAAGGAGGTACCACTCCTCGGCCCCCTTTGCCCTTGTCTGCCCCTACCACCTTGTACGTTTTACGCCGTCTTCCTCTAACAATGAACATGGCAGATGCTGCTGTATTGGTCGATGGATGGATCCGGAGACTGTAGAAGCTAAACTGTAGACTGTAGTAGTTGTTTGAAACTAAAAATTGGTCTATGATGAAGACTCATCCTTGCTCTCTGAGCTCCAACCAGTTTTTTCATAACCATTATTGGAGTTATGTCGCAGAACCTGGCCTACTGAGACCAACTGAAACATAATCTCGACTGGTTCTCGATGCTTACCGTCATTTACACCTAATCTGGGCATACTTTTATCATAATTTTTATACAAAATTCTTCCTACAAATTCCTGATGGAGGGTATGTCGGAGCCTGATGGGGTCAGCCCTCCTATGTCCATGTCTGGGCTACACAATAATTACCTATCGCATATTATATATATTACTAGCGGTGAAGGTACTGTAAGTGTGTTGTAGGTGGCGATCCAACTGAACGACACGCACCCGTCGATGGCCATTCCGGAGCTGATGCGCATGTTCGTGGATCTGGAGGGCGTGGCCTGGGACAAGGCCTGGGACATCTGCGTGCGTAGCTTCGCCTACACCAACCACACTCTGCTGCCCGAGGCACTCGAACGCTGGCCGGTGGCTCTGATAGAGAAACTGCTGCCCCGACACCTGGAGATCATCTACGAGATCAACCAGAAGTTCTTGGATGTCAGTCTGTCCGCTCATTCTAATTTGGTTTCATGCTTGCTTAGGCTTAGGAAAACGGCATTCTAATTAAGTTAACCAGACAGAAATACAGAGACTCGAGAATACAGAGAATTGAAAAATAACGAGTATACCGATAACGCATGGTCTAAGATCGATTTATCGTAGAAAAACATGTATTTTCTTTCATTTTCTGTTTGGCAGTAAAGACAATGCCTTAACGTTTGAACGCGATTTCTCCAAAAAAAACCTTTGATAAAGAACCAAATATTTATGGCACTGTCTGATAATAAGCTGTCAAAATTGAATATCAATTAAAATAAACCAAGGTGATCAGAACAGTGAAAAAATACTAAACAAGCAAGACCTGTTTCGGAAGGTTTTTCACCTTTTCTGCTAAGTTTTAATTGTAAATTCTATAAAACTAGTGGTCTCGCTATTTGGATACCGAGATTTTGAATAACAAACCCAGACAGAAAAATATCGAGAATTCTCGGTATTTCGAGAAATTCCGTGATCTCGGTTACATCACAGTAATTAAGGCTAAGGGCAGTAGTATGCCTTCGCCGGAAGAATGTGTCCTTGAGTAAGAAAACCCAGAAATTAGTGGATGGGTGCGTCCGCGGATTTTGGCGCTCGCTGGTCCAGGATGGTCTGTTTGTACGTGTAAACTGGTCATCCGCTGAAATGGTTTTCGGTCTGGCTCCGCTCCGGCTGGGGGTCTGAGTCTAAATTCTTAAGGTAAAGTTCTAAAATACGTTGCAATATTGGAGCCAGGCCAGCCCATGTAGGGGACGACTGAGGTTGGTGATATGGATCTATCTATTATTGCAGGAGGTGAACAAGAAATGGCCGGGCGATGTGGACCGTTTGAGACGCATGTCCTGCGTTGAGGAGGGCTATGGCGAGAAGAAAATCAACATGGCTCATCTGGGTCAGTCACTAATACTGCTGCGCTGCATGTCTTTTGTGCTTTAACCGAGCTTCTCATCTGCTACCAAACTACAACTGACAGTCGAAAAAACAGTCAGGCACTTAACGCCGTTTATGGTATTGCGTACATGTAACAGCTCCGGGCCCGTACCGGGAGGGTGGAGGGTGTTTTCCGTCAGGTGGGGCGGGGGTCGTACCATATATATGGTACGAAATTTGAATGAAGTGGTACCATGTTACCGGTTCAGTTACCAATTCGAAGGAAGGTGTACCTTATAATGGTATCTACCACATGCATGGGCCGGAACCACTACCCATACATGTAACTGGGGGGGTCTGCCCCCCACCCGAAATAGGCCAGACCCCCCCCGGATGGGGACCCCCCCCCCCCCCCGAGACGATTTCACCGACCCCCCCCCCCTCCGATTTTTCTGGCAAGTAAATTTTCGAGCAAATTTTTGCAATTTTTTACAATTTAACACACAAAAATTGCCAAAATCGCCTGCAAAACAGCACTTTTTAGCTGTATTTCAGCCCAAATTAGCGATTTTTGGCAATTTTTAGCCAAAAAATTGCGATTTTTTCGATTTTTGAGCGTTTTTTAGTGCCCACCCCCCTCCCCCAAAATTTTGGCTCAGACCCCCCCCGGCCGGCGCCAGACCCCCCCCCCAACCCCCCCTCCCCCCATCGGCGGGTGACCTGTTACATGTATGCCACTACCCTAAGTACCAGTACCATAAACGGCGTTAAGTGCCTGGCTGACTGTTCTACGAACCATTAGCTGAACATTTACACAAAATGCAATGCCAGAAATTTGTTTTTTGAAGCATTGTTGTTTCACCGTAATTCAGTGAAGTCATACATGTAAGTCATCCTCCGAAGGGGAGGGGGTCTGGGGCCGGCCGGGCAGTCTGAGCCAAAATTTTGGGAGGGGGTCGGCGCACTAAAAAACGCTCAAAAATCGAAAAAATCGCACTTTTTTGGCTAAAAATCGCTAATTTGGGCTGAAATACCGCTAAAAAGTGCTGTTTTGCAGGCGATTTTGGCAATTTTTGTGTCTGAAATTGTAAAGATTTGCTAAAAAATTTACTTGCCAGAAAATCGGAGGGGGGTCGGCGAAATCATCTCGGTGGGGAGGGGGTCCCATTCTGGGGGCTGGCCTAAGTCGGGTGGGGGCAGATCCCCAGACCCCCTGTTACATGTATGAGTGAAGTGATTGGCTGAGTGAAGATAGAGTCTAGTGTTTCAGCGATCGTAGGCTCGCACGTAATCAACGGCGTGGCGGCGCTGCACTCCGATTTGCTGAAGAAACAGACGTAAGTAAAGCTGTTGCGGACAGACAGACAGACAGACAGACAGAAGGTTGTGTTGTTTAGTTTCCACGACTTCTACGAAATGTTCCCGGAGCGTTTCCAGAACAAGACCAACGGCATCACCCCCAGACGCTGGCTGCTCCTCTGCAACCCCAGTCTGGCCGACGTTATTTGCGAGGTACCTCTCTCTCTCTCTCTTTCTACTGTCAGACTCTGTTGACACAGTAAACGCCATCTGCTAATACGTGTTAGGATTGATTAACACGATGACCTGACACTGTTAACACGATTCGACAACATGTTAGCAGGTGGTTTAAACCGTGTTAACAGTGGCTTCCTTGTGTTAAGTGTCTGGGGCCAAATAAAGATATAGAGCTAAACTCGACAGAACGATCGAAGGACCCTTAGCACGTGTTAGTCTTACTTACCCTTAGGTTAATATTATTATTATTATTATTATCTTAGGGTTTCTTGATCGTTCTATAGCAGCGCGATTGTGTTGTGTTGTTATAGAAAATCGGAGAGGACTGGATCACCGATTTGCACAAGTTGACCGAGCTGAAACAACACGCAAACAACAAGGGTTTTCTGGAGGCCATTCGTCGAGTCAAACAGGTAGATTATTCTGTTCTACCTCTGCTTTTCGTCTGCTGCTAGAAAAAAGTGCGTAGAAAAAAGTCAACTTGTGTTCGAATATTTCACCGTCTCAGCCACACAATTTCTGAAAAAATAATTGTTTCTAGGTTTAGACGGTTAAAGGCTTAGTACAGTCTGGCACTTTACGCCGTTTATGGTAGTGGCACCTAGGCTAGTGGAAGCATTTATGGTACCGGTACCATGGTACCCCACGTTCGGGTGACTGTGGTGGTACTATGGTACCGTCACCATTATGTATGGTATCACTACCATATGGTACAAAATCTGAACGGAGTGGTACCTGTGGTACCTCTGGCGCCGGCCGGGGGGGGGGTCTGAGCCAAAATTTTGGGGGAGGGGGTGGGCACTAAAAAACGCTCAAAAATCGAGAAAAATCGCAATTTTTGGCCTATAAATCGCCAAAAATCGCTAATTTGGGCTGAAATACAGCTAAAAAGTGCTGTTTTGCAGGCGATTTTGGCAATTTTTGTGTGTGAAAGTGTAAAAAATTTGCTCGAAAATTTACTTGCCAGAAAAATCGGAGGGGGGGGGTCGGTGAAATCGTCTCGGGGGGGGGGGGGGTCCCCATCCAGGGGGGGGGTCTGGCCTAAGTCGGGTGGGGGCAGACCCCCCAGACCCCCCTGTTACATGTATGCCCTCACCCCCGGCCCATGTATGGGTACCACTAGCCTAGGTACCGGTACCATATGGTGCCAGTGCCATAAACAGCCGTAAGTGCCTGACTGTAGTAATGAATAGAGAGTGTGATGAGGTCTGTTTCAGGAGAACAAGATGCGAGCTGCGCAGTACCTGGCCGAGCAGTCGAAGGTGGACATCAACCCTGCCAGCATTTTTGACATTCAAGTCCGTTTCCACTGCCAGACACACACTTCCTATTAAACCACAGTGCGATACGATTTTAGGTGAAGCGCATCCACGAGTACAAGCGTCAGCTGATGAACGTGCTGCACATAATAACACTCTACAATCGCATCAAGGCCAACCCGAACGCCGAGTTCGTTCCTCGCACTATCATGATTGGCGGAAAGGTGCCAACACTGATTGATGTTGCAGCGTGTTGTTGTTGTTGGCGTTTAGGCAGCTCCTGGTTACCACGTAGCCAAGCAGATCATCAAGTTGTTCAACGCCGTGGCGCAGGTGGTCAACAAAGACCCGATCGTTGGAGACAAGTTGAAAGTGAGCTCAATTAATTTGGTAAACTAATGTACGCCGATGATTATAAAGAGTTCTGCTGTTCACGTACTGAGCAAGCCTGCTGATGAACACCTAACCTTTGTATGAGGCTGCACTGACTACTTTTAACTAACCGCTCTGCTCTATCTGTCGTCAGTTTTTATGACAGCTATTGTGAGAGACGGCCGTGATTGAAAAAGGTCGCAGTTTCTAAGTGGCCGAGTGCTTTTATTCTATTCTGTCTGATTAAGAGTTACTGTCAAAAGTGGTGTCTTCTATAATGCCAACTTTTCTGAGTCTTTTGAGACAACAACACGTAAGAACACAACATACATGTAACAGGGGGTCTGTCCCCCCGCCCAATTTAGGCTAGACCCCCCGGATGGGACGCCCCCTCCGATTTTTCTGGCAAGTAAATTTTTGAGAAAATTTTTGCACTTTCAGACACAAAAATTGCCAAAATCCTTTGTAACACCTTTCTAGCTGTATTTCAGCCCAAATTGCGATTTTTGACGCTTTTTAGCCTAAAAACAGTCGCGGCTACCCCCAGGATTTGAAAATTTACCACCCCTCAGCCGAAATGCTAGGCCACTTCTGCATATTCCATCACCTGAGGCTTCGATCGAAAGGATACCAAATATGGTATCACCTGAAGCCTGTATCGAAGGGATACCATAATTATGGTAGCACTTGAAGGTGAACCGGTACCATATAAGTGGTTATTTCCTGACTGACTTGTGGTGAAAGTGAAGCACTGACGGTTTAGAACCAAATAAACAGCTGCTCTTAATCACTCTTATCCGACTGCCCACTAGAAATTAGGTGGTGGATTGAAGGAATCCAGTCCAAGTGAAAGATGTCTTTCTTTAGTACTAGCCAAACAGTGTAGGTAGAGAGAGAGTGTTTAGGTGGTGTTTCTGGAGAACTACCGCGTCACGCTGGCCGAGAAGATAATTCCGGCGGCCGATCTGAGCGAGCAGATCTCGACGGCCGGCACGGAGGCGTCCGGCACCGGCAACATGAAGTTCATGCTGAACGGCTCTCTCACCATCGGCACCCTGGACGGCGCCAACGTTGAGATGATGGAGGAGATGGGTCGCGAGAACATCTTCATCTTCGGAATGACCGTAGACGAGGTGGAGGCGCTGCAGAAGAAGGGGTACTGCTCTATGCTAATTTAATTGCTCTTCTAGTTAGTACCTATTATTCTCTTTGCAGCTACAACGCCGAGTCGTTCATTAACCGAATTCCGGCGCTGAAGCAGTGCATCGAGCAGATTGAGTTCGGCTTCTTCTCGCCGTCGCAACCCGACGCTTTTAAGGACCTGGCCACGCTGCTCAAGTTTCACGACAGGTGCGCCACCAATAGACTGTCAGTCTAGTAAGCGTGCATGTAGCGCCGACAGAGAGGGGTTGGTAGTCTGGCTGCGGCCCGGGGTCTGAGCTCAAATTCTAGCGAAAGGGCCTGGGTTGGGAACAAAAAAACGCTAAAAAATCGAAAAAATGGCATTTTGGGTTAAAAACATAGTTAGGTTTACCCCGTAGCTGGCCAAAATTTTCGCTTTTTAACACAAACTTGGCGCTTTTTGGATAGTATTGTATAGCAGACTCAATTTCTATCACTTAGCATATGTCCAGCACTGAATCTGTGCGTTTAGATTTCTGCTGGCAGCCGACTACGAGGCCTACATAAAGAGTCAAGACGAAGTTAGCAGGACCTACCTGGTATGTGTGGATGGCAGAGAAAGAAGGCACTAATCAGTTAGACTTGCAGGACACTGAGAAGTGGACTAAGATGGCTCTGATGAACATAGCCAGCAGCGGAAAGTTCAGCACCGACCGCACCATTAGCGAATACGCCACTCAAATCTGGGGTACTACTTTATTTACTCTTCTTCTTCTACCACTTTATTAAGTAGGCTTAGTTTAGATTAATAAATACTTATAGTTTTTGGTCGCATCCTACACGTTATTAGAAATTAGAATTATTTGAGTACAATCACGGGCGACGCTAAGCGGAGTGCCATAGCTACATATAGCCAAAATTTCCATACATGTGAATAAAATAAAAAATTTTCGAAATAGACCTTTAAAAAACTTTTTGTGCCTTTTGAGCCCTTAAGAGTTGTGTTTAGGGATGGAACCAAACAAGATCAAGCTGGCGGCTCCGCACGAGGGTCAGATGGAAGGGGACGCCGCCATTGGCAAGCAGTAGACGTAGGCTTTGCTAGTATTACTATTGTTGCGTTGTTTGTTGGCGGGTCGTTGTTCCTGTGCAATGCAATGCGATGACTCAAATGCCATTCTACCCTTCCCCGACCGGTGTGCTTTTTTTGCTATTATTTTAGCCTCACCGTCTGTCTGTTTGTTTACTAGGGTTTCCTTTGTTCAATGTAATGATGATGATGATAATATTGTTGTTGCTCTGTGCACGCGTCAACCGGGTAATTGTGTAGGTAGAGCGAGCAGATCGGATGCCTAGTCGTTCTTAGCTGTAGACCATTGACTTTGTGCCCTCCTTCTTCCTTTATTTTACTTCTGTTCACCACTAATAACTCTCTCCTTCCCAGTACTTCTTCTTTTCGTGCTGGTTATTCAGTCGACGCTACCGTATAAAGAATTCTCTCAGACAGTCGTTGCCGGTTGCTACTATGCAGAAAGTAAATTTTACTTCTTCTCTCCTTTTGATAAGTATTGTTTCACTAGTCTTATAAATGACACTAAAGAAATGCTTATACAATGAATGCTCAAATTTTCAGCAAAAACACAAACCAAATGGCCACATATTTATTGGGCAAGTTTGGTGCGAAAACCGACTTGTACTGCTTTTACATAAGACCCAAAAAATTAAGAAAATAGTATAAGGAAATTCCAATTTTTTCAGGTAATTGAAAGAATATGGCTTTGAAACTTGCAGAAATGATTATTTCCATTGAGCATAACTTAGAGCGCGCCGCCCTGTTGCTCAAAGGGCACTAAAATTGTGTAGTTTCAAAAGCATAATCGAAAATTCAAATCTGCACCTTCTAAAATCAACGCATTAAATCAACACAGATTTTAGCAGGAAGTTCGACTAATGAATGAACCTCGTATTTAAACTATGTTCCACATGATTGAAACCTTCCCCACGGTGTTCTGTATATGGATCGATGGAGGTTCCCCTTAAGCTACGTACTGTACGTAGTTCACAACCCTGTCTAGAACTTGTAAGCAGGCGTAAGCATACATGTAGTACTAGGGGGTTACCACCTAGTTAGAAAGGCCAAACCCCCTCACCGCCCCACCCCCCCCCCCCCCAACCCAAAACTGCAAGTACTAGTAGCGGCTCCAGTACTAACAAACTGGCTCAGACACAACTAATTTTTAGCTTAAAATTCGCTTGATGAAGCGTTTGGAAACCGAATTTAGCGTTTCCACTGCCGATGTTTAAGAGAAATCTGTGTTTTTAGAAGCCCTTTCTATCGTTTTTTTTGCTTATTTTTAGCTCTAAAACGCTATTTGGCACCTTAAAATAACGATCTTTAGCGTCCTACTGAAAAAAGTGCAAAAAACGCAAGTCGAGAGTCTGTCGAGGAGTGTTAAAGTTATTGCGACAGAGGATTGTTATGTACGCTAGTCTAAATTCCTTTCTTCTTCCCCACCTGACGGAAAACCCCCTCCACCCTCCCCCACGTGCCGGACCTGCTACATGTACTGTATGGGCGTAAGTACGGTACGTGCGAGTGTAAACAAAAGACAGTGGACTTTATTCAATATTTCTTTGTACACGACCACTGTGTCAGTTGGGTGAGAGTGGTGAAGGCGCCAACTATACGGCCACTCCGATCTCAGTCACCGAGCCGTACTTGACCAGTTTGGAGCCGTTGCAGACCAGCTTGGTGCCCTGTTGCGGCGTGTCGGGCGTGTTGGAGCGCGGCGAGTTCTGCTCGAACAAGGCCAGACTGGCACTGCCCTTGCTCACCCGACGCACCCACTCCGAGACCGAGTGTGTGTGTCTGTTCTGCTGGAGGTGCTTGAAGCAGGAGTAGACCACGTTGATGAACCAGAGTTGCACCAGCACTGGCAACGCGCACATCACAATCCAGACTATGGCCGAGGTGCGCAGAATCAGCTTCCGCTTGATCAGACTCACCACGAACAGAATCCTGAGCAGCTGCGACGCACAGAACGCTACCTGCCAGACCAAGTGAGGCAGGAGAAGGCGGTCGTTCTTGGTCCACACTCCGTACAGCATTAGCACCGTCACGCTGATGCACGACACTATTCCTGAAACGTTACACTTAAACCGATCCAGCCTTTATGGATAGGGGCAGACAAATTCGTTGCACTTAGGGCGTATTCATGTCGGTCGCCTACATGTTTAAAGTATGAATCCGCCGACAAAGCTCAACGAAAATTGAACAACTTTTTTGTTGATTGTTCAGTGGTATACGTACAATGTAGGTCGAAGAAGAAGGAATGTCTAACTGATATTGTTTTAGTGCAAACCAACTGGAACGATGCAGGATTGCTTATGCCGTTCTTTCCGTCGCCGACATTTCATCAACATGAATACATCACATCATAACCTAGTTGCACTTATGGTGTATGGGGCTGACTATACCCACCAATCGAGTATCGACCCCTTTCCGCACGAGTCAAACTTGCCTACAGCCTAAACTTGGTACATCTCCCTGCGGGTCCGTAAATCACTACGAACCGCAGTAGGGACCGGCACGCGAAAATTCAAAATGCTCCTAGGCGAAATTGGGCTTCAGAATTGAAAAGAGCACACTTTATGCAGTCTAAGAAAACAAACCGGAACGGAATTGGTTGGATAATCAGCGAGTTATGGCCGTTTAACTGCGTCACCCAGCGTGCCACCTTTTCTTCCTAGAAAGTTGACCGCAGCGTTAAGAGTCGATGTCTGAATCAGGCAACCCTCCCTATGCACAAAAATAGGTCGACCTCTCCGATTTTGCTCAAAATTTGCATAAATGATGTACCTTAGGGGAAACCAACTTAGGGGTTTACGAGTGACATTCTGATAAAATACATCGGTCATATCGGTATTAAGAGTGGGTGTCTGAGTCCGGCAACCCTGTAGTGAACTCCCTATGCACAAAAATAGGTCGACCTCTCCGATTTTGCTCAAAATTTGCATAAATGATGTACCTTAGGGGAAACCAACGTGAACCAACTATCAGCCCCAAACTCCGCCTAATATGCAAATTACGAGGGGTCAAAGGTCAAATTTGGGGTACCTTATTCGATTGAGCATAACTATGCCAATTTTCAACGCACGGTGTCCGGCTTTCTTTTAAACGATAGAGCTTGCTCTTGGCTTTCCAACGAGCTACCTGGCGCATTTCTACATGGCTTCCTTCGGTAGTTATAACGATTTCTTTTCATTTTTTGATGACCCAAAAATCGCTTTTTTGCCCACTGCAAAAAAAATTCCCTCCTACCCCCCTTTTTTATTTCTTTATTTGATAGCCCTTGATGAGAGCTTCAATTTGATGTAAAATATGAGCGATTTCACTGGAGCATTTTGGAGAAACTTGCATTTGAATGTTGCTACCCAAGCTGACTGCTGCGAAATTTCTACTGTAAGAACTGCCTGGAAGTGTGTTAGTTTGCATCCCAGTAAGTTCAGGATTCTTTTACTGTATAGAGCGTTTCTCGAGCTATCACTTGATTAATTGAGGTTGAGATACATACAGTATGACTTTGTATCAACTCTGTTCCAAGAATGTTGAGGATCCTTTTTGCCATCTCAACAGCATAGACTCCGAGTTGAGTAATCTGGGTCATTGTCCAAATCCCAATCATCAACATTTCTTCTTTTTGTTGGTGTAAACAGCTTCCATGGACGCTCATTCTGACCAATCCAGACTGGAGGACCATCAATGAATTCGTAATATTGATGACTTTCAATAGCTGCTTTCTCCTGTGAATACCGGTTCCAAACGAAGAGTTATATCTGTTGTACTGCCCTGAAAGTGCATTTTACACATCATATCTTTTTAAGGCAGTTGTAACGAATTTATCACCAGGTATCTTCAGTTGAATGTACTGATAGAAGAAGGTGCGTCACTGACCCAACCTTGCGAAGTCTGAAATGCGGAAATGTGTGGACAGCATTCCTTTCAAATCTAACGAAACATCAAACAGTATACATGACAACAACTTCTGCTATACTTCAAAGTTGATGCAGACACGTCGCTAAGCTGGCTAAACACAAATGGTAAATTGTTCTTGTGCGACCTTCAGTGCCGCGAAACGACCCAGTGATTGGAGATGTGCTGGTAAGAACACCAGCACTGTTGATACTGGCTGTTTTGATAAATAATATGTACACACCTGAAGTATTTCTGTGTAAATTAAACTCAGTACTGAACTTTGACAAAAGAATCTGATTCCTATACAAGACTGACCTAGTTTTTCACTATCTTTCTGAACAACACCCGAGTCACTGTTCTTCCACTGAGTTTTGATACCACCGAACCATTCACTCAGAATGAACTTGAGACCTGAAAGATTTTTCATGTTCAAAAGGCAAAAACGGAATCTCTACTCATCCCATTGGTCTTACTCATAGTATGCCGTTTGTAAGCAATAGAATAAACCAAACTTGAATACTTACTAGGTCCAGGGTTAATTTCAATTCATACTTCTTCCAGCATCCATTCCGATTGTGATTTTTGGTGGAGAAACCGTAAGCTAATCGGCTTAAATGATAAATAACTCTTATGCAAAAAAGTGTGATGCAGAAAATAAACGTGTATATTGCTGTAGTACTTCTTCGAGACACACAGCTTTAACAGGATCTGCCCAATCAAGTCTGTGTTGTTTTGACATGCTGACATTGAAGCTAATTGTCCGAGTGCTGGAATCCACATTTCCAGACAGCAGAATTTGGAACGGTAAGCTTCCAGTATAGCCACAGTTTTTACAGGGTGCTGTCTTGATGCCGAAATTGTATTCACCTATGTATGTACCAGGGCTGTTGGGTCGGTTTTTTCCTCGGTTTTTTTCGTTTTTTTCCGAAAAAAAAAACCGGTTTTTTTCCGAGGGGCTCGGAAAAAAACTAAAATGCGGAAAAAACTCAAGCAAGTTTTTAAAGGAAATAGGCCAAATAACTGGTTAAATTCGCTGCAAATACTTCGAATTTACGTTAATAGAAGCCTTACAAGCATTTCCATGGCATAACTAAGCTGTTTTTCGCAAAAAATATCGGTGCCATTTTCAGGCAACTTTTATTATTGTATTTTTAGTGTTTTATAATCAAATTACTACTCTAAAAGATGAAATTAGTGCATTTTGTAATAAGACTCACGCTATTTCGTGGAATTCTGCAATAAAAAGCGATTGTTAAAAATTTTTTTTTGTCATCTCGGAAAATAACTTTTGGAAAAAAACAGGAAAAAAACAGGAAAAAAACCGGAAAAAAACCGGCTTGAGTTTTTTTCCGGAAAACAAACGGCCCTGGTATGTACATATGTTTAAGCAAAATTCATTCAGGTTCACGTAAATACTTATCAAAACTTACAGTTTTTCTGGGTTTCTCGGGTTCTACTGGATATTGGAACAGTAGTGACAACAGCAGTAGGCAAACGTGAAGCGCCTGTAATATTGGACAGTCAGCCTACTACACCTTTTGATAAATCAAATACTTGTTTAACTGTACTTTTAGCTCTTGTTTAATTCTTACTTCTATATGTCTTACCATAAATAGGTTTCTTAGGGTTGTACATTACTCGATTGGAAGAATTGCACACTTCTAAAGCTATGGATGACCTTCGCGCTGACATCAATGAAGAGTTGGAGACGCATGCTGCTCAACAAAGCGCATGCCATCAAAGCGAGACGCAACCTCTTGAACAGGGGTGGGCCTTGCGTGAAGCACCTGCTTTCACTCGTTTTTCAAAGAAACAGGTTTCTTGAGAGCAAGTTTCTTCAAGGTGAACAAACAAAACAGAAATTGAACGCAGCGCAGGTGGCCAGCGACATGAGAAAAACCCGTAGAGGTACTATTCACCTATTACTATAGCAAAAACATGTGCGGCATTATATGCACCATGTCACTTCGTTCATTTGAACAAATGTTCAACAAAATGCTTCAGATGGCGCTCTTCTCTTCAATGTGAATGAATATTTGACAGAGCAACAAATTCTTGCATACTTCTCAAGAATGTCACAGAAGCTAAGGAAGGGTGCAGTTGAGCAGCACAACGTTGACAAGCCAGAAGACACATCAGAAAACCGGTTTGCACCTCGGCATGATTACCTGGATGATGAAAACATTGTCACTCCTGAGGATGATGAAATGCTGGCAAACTTGAAAGAACATCTCAAATGACTGAAGCAACTTATGCCACAATACTGTTATGCCACGGCTAATGTAAACTCAAAAGTTTAGAGTTGGGATACGTGTCAACCTGTCGCTTCTGATAAAAGAATCCTGAACTTACTGGGATGCAAACTAACACACTTCCGGGCAGTTCTTGCAGTAGAAATTTCGCAGCAGTCAGCTAGGGTATCAACATTCAAATGCAAGTTTCTCCAAAATGCCCCAGTGAAATCGCTCATATTTTACATCAAATTAAAGCTCTCATCAAGGGCTATCAAATAAAGAAATAAAAAAGGGGGGGTAGGAGGGAATTTCTTTGCAGTCGGCAAAAAAGCGATTTTTGGGTCATCAAAAAATGAAAAGAAATCGTTATAACCGGTATTCACAGGAGAAAGCAGCTATTGAAAGTCATCAATATTACGAATTCATTGATGGTCCTCCAGTCTGGATTGGTCAGAATGAGCGTCCATGGAAGCTGTTTACACCAACAAAAAGAAGAAATGTTGATGATTGGGATTTGGACAATGACCCAGATTACTCAACTCGGAGTCTATGCTGTTGAGATGGCAAAAAGGATCCTCAACATTCTTGGAACAGAGTTGATACAAAGTCATACTGTATGTATCTCAACCTCAATTAATCAAGTGATAGCTCGAGAAACGCTCTATACAGTAAAAGAATCCTGAACTTACTGGGATGCAAACTAACACACTTCCAGGCAGTTCTTACAGTAGAAATTTCGCAGCAGTCAGCTTGGGTAGCAACATTCAAATGCAAGTTTCTCCAAAATGCTCCAGTGAAATCGCTCATATTTTACATCAAATTGAAGCTCTCATCAAGGGCTATCAAATAAAGAAATAAAAAAGGGGGGTAGGAGGGAATTTTTTTTGCAGTGGGCAAAAAAGCGATTTTTGGGTCATCAAAAAATGAAAAGAAATCGTTATAACTACCGAAGGAAGCCATGTAGAAATGCGCCAGGTAGCTCGTTGGAAAGCCAAGAGCAAGCTCTATCGTTTAAAAGAAAGCCGGACACCGTGCGTTGAAAATTGGCATAGTTATGCTCAATCGAATAAGGTACCCCAAATTTGACCTTTGACCCCTCGTAATTTGCATATTAGGCGGAGTTTGGGGCTGATAGTTGGTTCACGTTGGTTTCCCCTAAGGTACATCATTTATGCAAATTTTGAGCAAAATCGGAGAGGTCGACCTATTTTTGTGCATAGGGAGTTCACTACAGGGTTGCCGGACTCAGACACCCACTCTTAATACCGATATGACCGATGTATTTTATCAGAATGTCACTCGTAAACCCCTGCGCCGATTTTGATGGGACCGGTGTCATTCTAATCCCAATGCGATTTTCTTTTACATTTTTTATTTACCAAGGCTGCAGGACTGCGTCTACCACCTTTATATACCGAACAAACACCTTGGTAGCTCGAGCTAGAACTGAATAGTAGAGCGTGAACTATTCCTGTGTTTTCCAGGTATATTTGTATATGTAACAGCGGGGCTGGGGTTCTGCTCCCCTCTCACCGACTTGGGCCAACCCGCCCCCCGATAGGGGAGCACCCCCCACCAAAACGATCTTTTCCGCTCTCCCTCTCCGATGTTTCTGGCACAATTTTTTTTACAGTTTCAGACAATACACCTACAGTTTCAGACAAGGATGAGCTGCTACAATACATGTAACAGGTGGTCTGCCCCCCACCCGAAATATTCCAAACCCCCCGGATTGGCTCCCCTACTTCCTCCGATTTGTACTTTGGTGAGAAATTCCGGATCAGGTGTAGCGCGGGGGGAATCAGGAACCGATCCCAAACAAAAATTAATGTTTTTAATGATAATAATTAATTATAAATTAACATGATTTTATATTTGTTCTTTGTTTAAGAGCAAACTTTCGTTTTCTGAAAAAATACCGATTCTGCCTATGCTTAACCATGTAAAATTTCAATCTGATTTCCGGGATCTTTGGCTGCATCGATGCCGAAAAAAATGGCTCAAACGAAAGATGATCAATGCCTCTTTAATACCGTCAGGCGCACCTTTTGTTTGTTTGTTTGTTTATGAGTTCCACTGTCCTTTCGGACAGCTCAGGACACCCCTCGCTCTTTTCAGAGCCCTTCAATGGGGTAGCCCTGTCTACAAACAACCCTCCCCTTTGCTGCCATTGGGTGCAACGGCAGCGCCGGTTCGGTTCCCATTTACCTACTGGCCATCACCGGCTTTCGGCGGTCTGGGTTGGGCTTTACGTCGACTACTTCCAGTCGCTTCGACCGGTTTCGAACCCACAAACAACCGCTCTCACGGATGCCGGGGCCGCCGTGACACACGGGATAGCGTAAACTATCCGTGGCCAAGATAGAACCTTTTGAGATCATAAACTTTTTTTTACACTGACGCTGTTTTTTCGCTTATTTTAGCAAAAAACAACCGCAGCTTAGCGTATACCAAAGCGATTTGGGTGAATAGTTATGTTAAAATAATCAAAACAATTAACCATAAAAAAAGAACGCGCTTTTCTAGCCGCATTTTTTAAAAAAAGATGATTTTGACCCCCGCGACACCAATGTGGTGAAAACGCGCGAAGAAAATTAGGCACGCGGCGCGGCGCAAAATCGGCCGCCGTTGCCGTCCCTAACCGCAGTCCCCTCATGCTAACTCGCCCGGAGAGAATTGAAGGACTTTCTATACATGGACCGGAAAAATCGTTAAGGGGTACGAGTTGCCTGAAGGGGCAGAATGGGAGTAGTAAAGCCCAAAGGTCCTCCGGCCAATGTTTATTTGCCTTGCTACCTCCTCTGCGCTGCCTTCAAAATTCTCACTTTACAAAGTAAAATGAAACTGCTACTTTGGAGCTAAGAATAATCAGACATATCTACATACTACAATAACTAAAGGAGATCTTGATTTGATTACGGGAAACATTTTTTCTTGCTATCTGAAGTTTATGCTCTAGAATAAATTCAACTTGGACTTTAGTAAAGTTCTTACTTTGCTGCACTGACCAAACTACGTACTGTACTTATATGTGCACAAAATTTATAGTTAATTTAAATGGCACATTTTTATCAGTCGTTCTTTATGTTGCACGAACATGCATTTGGTGAGGTGCTATGTGATGCGTAACGCTGCCCCGGGGAGTTCCTGCTACGTCACTGGGCCGGGCATAGAGAGAAAATAGAGCTAAAGCTGCTTACCAGTGATTGCAATTGCAAAGAGAAGTGGTCCATAGCCGACCAGAGCTTGTGTGTAGAAAAAGTCGCCGTTTTCAATCAGATAAACAGGCGTTTGCATAAGCAGAATAACTGCGAATACCAGCTCGACGATGCCGACAATCACCGTGCCCTGAATGAGGGTCAGTCGGCCGCAGCAGCACTCGTAAGGAATGAGCAAGTCAATTTCGCCGAAGTAAGCCAAACTCTTGCGGAGGCTGCGCGCAGCCGGCGCCATGCGAGTGCTGATTCTGGCTGAAAATAGCACTAATTTAATTAGCATGTTGAGACAGACAAAAACTGAGTGAGACCTGCCCATGACTTATTAGTCTTGCAAGCAGCACTTTTATCTGATGACATATGAGCAATTTTTAAACTGGCAAAGCTCACAAATGTCATGTAAAACTGAGACTTAAAGTTGGGAAGCACCAGAGTTTGGAGCCGAGCCGTGCTCGTGATGGAAAGAAAACAAACCTTAGCATTAATCAACCTGTTGGCGCAAATGCCTTCCCCTCACCTCACACACACTGCCTGATTTGCTCATAAATAAACCTCACTTGATAAGAAGAGATGCGGCAAACTAGGTCTCCCGAATAAAAGGTTTCCAAAAAAGTACCGCTAAAGGTTGACTTCTCTAAGCTTGTGATCTATCAGTGGATACATCTGATTATTCTTTGCTCTGCCAGCCAGAAAATAGAGCATTTCGGCCCCATTTACATGACATGTACGTACAGTACATACGTGCGTTCATCTCTTGTAGGGTTGACCATATTTTTTATCAGCGCACACCGACTATACTACTACTATTATATCGGATTTTAAAATTGAAATGGTTCGATTAGCACGACGCGGCTGGCACCTATTTACGGCTGTGCCATGTGTCCCAAGCGACCGGGCACTATTATTCAAACTCCTTAAGGTTCATATTAGCCACCGGTGGCTAACTAAAAGTTTTGTCCGGGCGGACACTCATTTGTCCGGCCGGACACGCGTGTCCGGCCGGACATTCAAAAATTGTAGTGTCCTGGACAGCCGGACACACATTCGGACAAATTTTTTAACTGCCGCGGACCAAAAAACGGACACATTTTAGACCTGCCGCGGACAGATTTAGCGAGCGCTCATTTTTGCTTGAGTACGCGTAACATTGTCCAGAATGTGTGCATTGAGTACACAACATTCCAGTAACTGGACAAGGAACGTTAAAACCACCTAAAGATAATTTTTAAAAAGGCATCATGCCAGATGTAATCGTGACATAAAAATAACATAAACAGTGTGGGAATTAACTGCTTATGGTTCATATTCGTCACCGGTGAGGAACAAAACGATATGTCGTGGCGGACACTCCTTTGTATGGCCGGACACAAAACTTTCGCCAAATCTTTTTGGCTTGCTTCGGACACTGGTAAACTGTCCCAAGCATTGTATAACAGTGTCCAGACAGTAAGGAGAAAATGTCCAGGCAACTATGAAAGCGTCCGAACTACTATGTAACTAACTGTCAGGCAGTAAGGAAAAGCATTCAAGCAACTGTGAAAGGACCTGGATTATACACATGAATGACTGCAGCATAGGAAACATCACTAAGAGACCAGACCAATCAAACGCATGTCAGTCAGTTATTTGATGATTTTTTGTCGATTTGGATTTGGCGCTCTGGGAATCTTGCACTCAGAGGTTTGTCCTGGAGAGATAGGTGGCCGGACAAAACCACAGGAGCTGACAACCTGGACAGAACTGTTGGAGCCACAAGTCCGGACTGAACACTTGCACTCATAGGTTTGTCCTGGAGAGATAGGTGGCCGGACAAAACCACAGGAGCTGACAACCTGGACAGAACTGTTGGAGCCACAAGTCCGGACTGAACACTTGCACTCATAGGTTTGTCCTGGAGAGATAGATGGCTGGACAAAACCACAGGAGCTGACAACCTGGACAGAACTGTTGGAGCCACAAGTCCGGACTGAACACTTGCACTCATAGGTTTGTCCTGGAGAGATAGATGGCTGGACAAAACCACAGGAGCTGACAACCTGGACAGAACTGTTGGAGCCACAAGTCCGGACTGAACACTTGCACTCATAGGTTTGTCCTGGAGAGATAGATGGCTGGACAAAACCACAGGAGCTGACAACCTGGACAGAACTGTTGGAGCCACAAGTCCAGACTGAACACTTGCACTCATAGGTTTGTCCTGGAGAGATAGGTGGCTGGACAAAACCACAGAAGCTGACAACCTGGACAGAGCTGTTGGAGCAACAAGTCCGGACTGAACACTTGCACTCAGTGGTTTGTCCTGGAGAGATAGATGGCTGGACAAAACCACAGGAGCTGACAACCTGGACAGAACTGTTGGAGCCACAAGTCCGGACTGAACACTTGCACTCATAGGTTTGTCCTGGAGAGATAGGTGGCCGGACAGATCAACAGGAGCTGACAAAACCACAGGAGCTGACAACCTGGACAGAACTGTTGGAGCCACAAGTCCGGACTGAACACTTGCACTCATAGGTTTGTCCTGGAGAGATAGATGGCTGGACAAAACCACAGGAGCTGACAACCTGGACAGAACTGTTGGAGCCACAAGTCCGGACTGAACACTTGCACTCATAGGTTCGTCCTGGAGAGATAGATGGCTGGACAAAACCACAGGAGCTGACAACCTGGACAGAACTGTTGGAGCCACAAGTCCAGACTGAACACTTGCACTCATAGGTTTGTCCTGGAGAGATAGGTGGCTGGACAAAACCACAGGAGCTGACAACCTGGACAGAACTGTTGGAGCCACAAGTCCAGACTGAACACTTGCACTCATAGGTTTGTCCTGGAGAGATAGGTGGCTGGACAAAACCACAGGAGCTGACAACCTGGACAGAACTGTTGGAGCCACAAGTCCGGACTGAACACTTGCACTCATAGGTTTGTCCTGGAGAGATAGGTGGCCGGACAAAACCACAGGAGCTGACAACCTGGACAGAACTGTTGGAGCAACAAGTCCGGACTGAACACTTGCACTCAGTGGTTTGTCCTAGAGAGATAGGCCGGACAAAACCACAGAAGCTGACAACCTGGACAGAACTGTTGGAGCCACAAGTCCGGACTGAACACTTGCACTCATAGGTTTGTCCTGGAGAGATAAGTGGCTGGACAAAACCACAGGAGCTGACAACCTGGACAGAGCTGTTGGAGCAACAAGTCTGGACTGAACACTTGCACTCAGTGGTTTGTCCTAGAGAGATAGGCCGGACAAAACCACAGGAGCTGACAACCTGGACAGAACTGTTGGAGCAACAAGTCCGGACTGAACACTTGCACTCAGTGGTTTGTCCTAGAGAGATAGGCCGGACAAAACCACAGAAGCTGACAACCTGGACAGAACTGTTGGAGCCACAAGTCAGGACTGAACACTTGCACTCATAGGTTTGTCCTAGAGAGATAGGCTGGACAAAACCACAGAAGCTGACAACCTGGACAGAGCTGTTGGAGCAACAAGTCCGGACTGAACACTTGCACTCAGTGGTTTGTCCTAGAGAGATAGGCCGGACAAAACCACAGGAGCTGACAACCTGGACAGAACTGTTGGAGCCACAAGTCCGGACTGAACACTTGCACTCATAGGTTTGTCCTAGAGAGATAGGCCGGACAAAACCACAGGAGCTGACAACCTGGACAGAACTGTTGGAGCAACAAGTCCGGACTGAACACTTGCACTCAGTGGTTTGTCCTCAAGAGTTAGCTGGCCGGTCAAAACTGCAGGAGCTGATGGCCAAGACAGAACTGGTGACACCATACGTAGAATGTTGCTAAGACAATGAGCACGAAACTGGCTCTCAAGCAAACTGTACAAGCTAACTCTAATCTATGAAAAAGACACACCCCAACAACTGCACAGCAAACAGCTGGTGACGAAAATAAAACGTCAGTGGCGGTGGTCCCACAGTTTGCAGAACCCTACAGTGTAGGTATTACAGAGTCCTTAAAGAGCAGAGGGCAATTTACAGTACATTACATTTCCGGCTCAGAAGCATATGATGTGAGTACATTCACAGTTGTTTGGACACTTTCCTCATGATCCGGACACATTCACAGTTGTTCGGACACTTTCCTCATGATCTGGACACATTCACAGTTGTTCGGACACCTTGCTGAAATGTCCGAGACAAACTGGAAAATTTGACGAAATTTTGGTGTCCGGCCGGACACGCGTGTCCGGCCGGACAAACGAGTGTCCGCCCGGACACTCTGGCGGACACTTTTAGTGATCCTTAAGGAGTTAGTTTCAGTACGTGTACGCTGATTTGAAAGCCATGTACTTGTGCATTTATTTCGGGTTCTGCTTGAGCAGGGTTAAACAGCAGAAACTGGCGAAGCTGTTCCAGAAGCGATCATGCAGAAATTAAGTATAAAAAGGAGAATCTAATCAGTGTGGCTTATATGGATCTATTCTAGCGCAGAGTAACTAGAGACTCAGTTCAGTTTGTTGTTTAATCCTATGTACGTACACTTCGATCGCTTTACGTGAGATTATAAAATATGCCGACTATTATGATGAGCAGAGCATTACCGCCGACTAGACCTAATTCGTAGTAACAAACTTGACTTACTTGACTTATTTCTCTTGCCACTTGGGCGTGGCGTGGAGGAACTCTTTCTTTTGCAGCGCTGTTCTCCATCGGTTCCGATTATTTGGGTTTTCTGTAATCGTCCTTCGGTCTTCTCTGAGTACATCCTTCCTTCAGGGTTTAAAAGTAATCTGAAAACCCTAATCAGAGTTTTAGAGTAACCTGAAAACCCTGTTTTGGGTTGTAGGGTAGGCGAAAATCCAATTTTGTGCTGCAGAATGTATTGTCTGGGCTAAAATTATTTTTACTTTGGAATCCAAAAGTGGGTTTTCAGGTCCCCCCAAAATCCGCTGGGGGGACTTTTGCCGAAAAATCGGGCTTGGGGGGCCGGGCCCCCCCCCCCTTTACCCCCCCCCAACGACATGTATGGTAGCAACTGGGATGCACGTCGCCGTTGAAGACAACGCCAACTATCAACGATCTACTTTTTTCATCTTCTCTATCTTGGCCAATTCTGCTATGTTCGGATTACTTCGGCCATACCCAGTCTCCCACAGAAACCAGACACGCGCTGTTATCCTTTTCTCTAGTACAGTCAGGGGAACAACAACACCCATCCACCGATACCGTAACCCCACGCCACCACCCGCCACATCTCTTTAAACGGAAGCTTTACAAAATAATCTGTTATGAAAAAAGCGTCAAATGCAAAATATATTCTAATTTCATGTCTATGGCTCGACCAGTTGAGGTTGTAATGTTTCGTTTCTACTTTGTGTTGTTGTGTGTTTACGCTGCCACGCCTCTTGGCACGCCTTCAAGTACAACCACGGAAAACACTTCAGGGAACGTCAACTTAACTGTTTGCACCGATGAGGATGAAAAACCCGGATTTCAGTACGTTGCCATAAAACTTGCTGTATTCATGGTGTCGTAACTGGTTTTGGTTTCAGGAAAGTGGTCGGGGCCACTCTAGCTGTGGCCGTACTTATCGTCGCGGGCGTGGTAGTGTCCGCGGTTATTTACCACTTCGTCTGCCCCCTCCCTCGACTGCGAAAACAAGAAGGCACTACTGTCCGAGGCACCGCCGCAATTGCTGAGGATTGAAATTTGTCAGAACTAACTTCACTTGCGCTAGAAATGGAACGTTTGCTCTTTTTTCTCCACTGTATTATCTTATCGGATGGTTGGTGGTATTAACGGCTGCTTGTTTGATAGTAGGTCGAGTGCTGCTCAAGATTGAAACTGATATTTCGCTGCGAATAAAAGCTTCTCGTCTGTTGGTCGATTATTTTCGCCGAAATAAGGGATTCCTTATTATTAGTGCTTTACAAAGTTGAAGATTATGTAAAAGTGTTTCAATTTATAGATGGGTATTGTGAAAATTGCTGGAAAGGCTGTTTTTGTTGGTGCTTATTGCGGCTGTGTTTGTCAAGTATTCGCCGATATAGTTGGCTATCCAGTTTTAATCAGAAACAGTTCTATGGAGGTATGTACATATTTGACAGACAGTGATTGGTAGAAATGTATCGTCCCCATGTAGGTAGTATTGCCAGTTTGGTCGAGACCTCTGGTTCTACCACGGGACCACTATGCAAACTATTTAGCTGAATGTTTAAGTGACAAAATAGGGTTTGTTTACCGATCGGGGCGATACCGTTTATGGTACTGGTTATTGGCGTACCCAGATTTTCAATGGAATTATTTTAAACGTCCCTGGTTGCGTTCAAAGCTAGAAAGTTTTGAACACTTAGCCGTAAAAAGGGCATAAAAGGCCTTCTGAGCATAAAATTAACAGTTATACTGCAATTACACGGCACAATTTATTCCTTTCCTTTTCCACCGCGTTCTCGGCCTGCCCAATGGTCTTTTCCATCCGTGTTGTCCCGGGTTAAATTCAAGCAAGGTCTTTGACAGCTGCTCTTCATCCATTCTGGTCACGTGACCAAACCATCGGAGTCTGCTTTTTCTGGCTACGTAGTTGGGAGGCATACGGTTGCTGTGTTCTTTTCCTGAGCTCATCGTTGGACACGTGCTGGTACCACTTAATTCTTTCCAGTCTTCGTAGGCAGTTGTTGTCAAAGATGTCCAATCTCTTCTCTAGTCCTAGGTTCAACGCCCATGTTTCACTTGCATATAGCAGAGAGGAGGTTATCAGGGCTCGGTACATGCTCAGTTTGGTTTTTCGGCTCAGGTCCCTTCTATTCCACAGTACAGTATTTAGGCTTGCCATTTTTCCAACGTTTTTGTGGATTCTTGACTGCAGGTCTTGGTGGCATGAAGCATCACTGGTTATCACTGATCCAAGGTATTGGAATTCCTTCACAAACTCCACACGGTTACCGCTGATCTCTATGGTTGCAGGGGTTGTCAGAAAGTCTGGAGCCATTAGTTTGGTCTTGTCCCAATTAATCTGGAGTCCTAGCTTGTTGAATTCGTCATTGATAGTGTACAATCCATGTTTCAGGTCTTCCAGGGTTTCAGAAAAGAAGGCTATATCATCTGCAAAGTCTAGGTCTTGGATTTTCTTGTCCCCCAGGTGGAAACCTGGGAAGACTTCTTCCGGGTCAAGCCATTTCAGGGCATAATCTATCACAGAGTTGAACAGAGTTGGTGCTAGAACACATCCTTGCCGCACTCCAGTTTTCAATTCAAAGCTCTTTGACTCGGTCTGTCCGCATCTCACTTTACTGCGTGGTGCATCATAGAGGGCCTTTATCATTCTCTCCAGTTTTGCTGGGATCTTGACTTGTTCAATCACCTTCCACATCCTCTGTCGGTCCACAGAATCGAAAGCTTGTTTTAGGTCTATAAATGCAATGTAAAGTGGCCGTCTGTACTCTCTTGCAAGCTCAATCAGTTGTCTCAATGCAAATATCTGGTCAATGTTGGGGGTAAAACCGGCTTGCTGTGTTCTTCGCTTGTTCAGGAAGTAGGGCAGTGCTCTCTTAAGTACAATCTTTGCCATCAGTTTGGAGACATGAGATAGATAGAAGAGTGATACCGCGGTAGTTGCTACATTCCATTTTGCTTCCCTTTTGTTTCCAGATTGGCACTATGATTCCAGTCTTCCATTCTTCCGGGATCTGTTCTTTCTCCCAACATATGTTGAGGAGTCTGGTAATTCTGGCAACTGCAAAAGGACTGGTTTCAATCATCTCCACTGTTATCTGATCTGGCCCAGGAGATCTTCATCGTTTCATTTGCTTCAAGGTTGACCTTACTTCTTGTTCCGTTACAAGGCACTCAGCTTCAGGATCTTCTGTTTTAGTCAGGCTTTGATATTCATCCAATTCGCTGGGAAAATTAGGAGGAGGCCTGTTCAGCAGTTGTTCAAAGTGTCGGCTCCATCTTTCAGTCACTTGGGTCTGCTCTGTTATTTGCTCTCCATTCTCAGCTTTCAACTGGGTTTGTCGCATTGACCTGGGTTTTGTCAGTGTTTTCAGTTGTCTGAACATCTCAGATTGATCGTTACGATTTACTGCCTCCTGTAAGGTTCTTGCTCTTTCATTCCACATCTCATTCCTGTCCTTCCTGATTCGCCTGTTCCTCTCTAGGTTCCAGAATCGGTACCGGTTTTGGTCCTGGTTTAGTTTTGCTTTCCTTCTCTCCTCAATAGCATGCCAGGTGTCTTGAGATATCCCATCCTTTCGTGGTGCATTTTTGGGGATCAGTGGTTTAGCAGCACTAAGCAGAAGGCGTTTTAGTTCGGTCCAGTACTCCTCCAGGGTTTCAGGGGTTCCATTTGTCTCTCGCTGTCTGACCTCTAGCCTAAATCTTTCTCGGGTTATGGGATCGTCAAAGTTGATCTTGCTGAACTGGTGTTGGGACTGTGGCTGATACATGCTCTTCACTGACAGTTTT
>JASANB010004994.1:0-15146 GCA_030248155.1 Sabatieria punctata | reverse complement strand
CTGAGGGACCGGCAGCGCTGATCTTTGTACTGCACGTGCTCACTGTTACCAAACACATCAAACTCAATCGGTTCCACTACCAGTGGATGAACACTGCGGTGTTGCTCAGGTGAAATCATCTTAATCTGACTGACTGACTGACTGACTGACTGACTGACTGACTGACTGACTGACTGACTGACGGACTGACGGACTGACGGACTGACTGACTGACTGACTGACTGTTTCAGAAACGTCTTGATAGTGATGTCGTACCCCCTACGGTTTGCCATTTACTGCGGTATGAGTCACCAATTTCGAATGGTGGCTCGTCAATTGTTCAGTAACAAAGAAACGCTGGTAATCGGCGATCGGAGCGAGGCGGCCTCGTCGGAATACGCCACGGCCGTGCCCCCCACCACCAACCGCTCTCGCAGCTACACCCTGGTTCTGGTGAGTGTGGAGCGGAACCACCGACCGGAGGCCAAATTCCGCAAGTACCACAATGCCAGGAGACCCTCTGGGTTCGGCACCACTAGCTCTGAGTCCAACAACAGTGTTATCGAAGAAGAAGGAGTCAAGTTTGACTCGGTCAATGACACCAAATTGTAGTACGTATTGTACATGGGAACGTATTGAACAAGCTGCCAGCTCTGCTGCTAAACTACGGTCCCTCGCTCAGAAAGGAATGCATGGTTTGGTTCTTGGTTGGTTCCGCACACAGTGAATTCTAGATTAAGAGACAATACAGTATTAAAATATGCAGACTATAGACAGGTAGGTTACGCATCCGTTTCAATAGGTAGGGCACCGCCGAAGGTTAATAATTGGAGAGTAGTAAAGTACTAAAAACTGTTTTACAGGCAATTCTATCCAATTTTTGCTTGAAATTGTAAAAAAATTGCAGAAATCCGAAATGTAAAAACCGAAGGGGGTAGGAAAATCGTCCCGAACCCAATACCATACATAACAGAAGATGAGTGACTGTGGAATATATTCTGTGCTGATATACATACATAGCTTTACCTGCGTTTATTACTGTATTTGTCTTGTACACTATTGTATACTTCGTCTGAATAAACGGAATGTGTTTACTGTACTGTACAAGATCATTAGCGGACGTAATACTTTCCACAAGGGACTTTGGAAAATCTTCTCTTCCAATTAGCTGATTACTGTGCCGATACAAGAAGCACACAAAACCTAACTATTATAACACGTTACACACCGGGTCCGAAGTAAACAAGGACAAAACCAAAAAATATAACTAATGTGGACAAAAGACTGAAGTTCAGTAGCGATCGAACATTTTGTAATCCTCAGCGCTGATTGGCTGAAAGCCAGCGATCCCTTGAGAGCCTGTGAAGTGCAGAATGCAACTGCCATTCTTTGAGTTGAAGCTGAAAGCGTCGCAAGGCAACTCCAACTGACACTTGATGGCGCAGTTGCCAATGTGATTGACTTGAAACTGATCCAACAAAGTTGCCCCGTGCCCGACCAAGTTTCTACCGGCTGCTTTGAACCTATTCAGGATGTCCTCTGAAAACTGCTAGAATATGCGAAATTTGTTAAATTTTAATCCCTTTAAGAACTTTGTTAAAAATGGAAACTTTTCTTTCTGATGTCATATCTGCAAATGGTCGCCAAAATGAGATGAGATTTGGAATAACTCTGCAAAACTATGATATTGTATGTTTTGGCACCTATGTTTCAAATTTCAACCATCCTAGTCAAAGTTTGCGGAAATAGCAGCAAAGAAGCAATGTGTCCATTTTTAGACACCCTTTCTGTAGTATGGAGCAGGCGGTTTTTGAAGAACCACTTACCGTACTGACAGAGAGCCATTTCTTCCATATCTGAACTGTCATCCAGGCCCTGGAAACCGGAGTAAAGAAGACCATGATGGTTCTGGTTATTATGATTGTTAGGTTGACTTGGGTGCCACAGAAACACTCTGTGGTCCTTCGGTAGCCATTCTCTGCCGTCCGGATGGGTGAAGGCCCAGCCCCCAGCCGGTTCGTTGGTTCGGTCCACCTGCTCTGCCCCGACCCACAAAGACGCTAAAAACTCGTCAAATCCGACTGTTGCCAGTGCCACTACAGTGTCCGAACTTGGGGTACCATATGGCACCACCAGTCTAGCTAGGTACCGATACCAAAGCATAGCGCTGTAATTAATAATCTGAAATAAAAAACAGACATTGGATAGGGTTCCACTTCCAGGCGAGTTGAGAAGGGCGGTAAAATTTTTTTCTAGAAAGCGAAGTTAGACTGTAGCTTCCGAAAGTAGTCAGTTAGATACAGTATCCTTATCGAGGGGTATCAGAGCAGTGACTTCCAGTACCCCAATTTTTCAAATTTGGGTCTAGCTAATTAGACTTGATCTGAACAGAGACTGACTAATTATGATTACTGATTATGTAGCATTGCTACAGCTAAAATTTCTCTATTATAAAAATTGTTAAACATAGATTTTACCATTTAGATGATGTCTCTCTCTCTAATACAAACGCTGTCAAACGAACCGGGTCTGAAGGCAGGGTCGGTCGCCCGAGACATCAAAGCTTCAGACTTAATGAAGGCGAGATGTCCATAGGCGAAGTGCTTGCAGCTATGCAGCTTGCTGTACGTGTAAAATGCTTTGGTTCGGTTAATCACGAAACAACTGGACATGTAGTAGAAAGAGCCGTTCAACTTGACGCAATCTAACTCCATCTCTAGAAACACTGCTAATATGAGTTTGATGAACAGATGTAATTGAAGTTCATTGTACAAGACCGAATTTTTAGTTTCAACTTTTCTGAAACATAATCTATGTACTCTTTTTCGTTTGGGCTGCAGTTTTCAAACAACACGCACACGCACACGCGCACGCACGTACTTGTGATGGCGTAACTGCTGCACATGAAGTTAGTGACAATCACCAGGAAGTTGGTCCACAGATGCATCTTTACTCCACTGAGCAATATTATCATAAAATGGCCAGATACTATAAACAGCACGTTTTTCGGCGACTACTAAAGCTCGCAACTTCGCAACCATTCGCACCCGTTCGCATCAGCCGGGCGCAAACTCTAGAACGTCGATGCGAAGAAACAAGAAAAAAATTTCGGACTTGTTTTTTGTTTTTCTTGTGCCTGTGCTTGCCAGCAAGGCTGCTATGATGTAAAGGATGCCTACTTTACTTTGTGTGCATAAAGTCTTTGCAAAGATGAAAGATTAGTGAAAGATGAGGTGATCAGATCACATACATGTAGCTGGGTTTTCGGCTGGGGGGGGAATTTTTCTGATCCAAAATAGGGTTTCAGGGCTATGCCCAAAGGGGGTTTCAGCGACCTTTTTTTGGTGTCCAAAAAGTGGGTTTCAGCGACCTTTTTTTGGGCTCAAAACAGGGTTTTGAGGACTAAAAATGGGGTAAAAATCCTGTCTGAAGTGCAAAAATTCCGTTTAAAACCCTATTTTTGCTGTAAAACGTGGAAAAAACCTTATTTTTAATTTAAAATGTGCAAAAAAAGCTAATTTTGCTTTAAAACGTGCAAAAAAACCCATTTTATTCGACATAATACAGTTAAAATGCATTTCTGGAACCTTCTTTAGAGATTTTTAAACCCAAATTAGGGTTCCGGAACCCTATTTTGGGCCTCCAGAAACCAAAATTAGGGTTCTAGAACCCTATTTAGGGTTTCAGTAACTCAAATTAGGGTTCCGGAACCCTATTTCGGCCCTCCAGAAACCCAAATTAGGGTTCCGGAACCCTATTTAGGGTTTCAGTAACCCAAATTAGGGTTCCGGAACCCTATTTCGGCCCTACAGAAACCCAAATTAGGGTTCCGGAACCCTATTTAGGGTTTCAGTAACCCAAATTAGGGTTCCGGAACCCTATTTCGGCCCTCCAGAAACCCAAATTAGGGTTCTGGAACCCAATTTAGAGTTTCAGTAACCCAAATTAGGGTTTCAGTAACCCAAAATAGGGTTCCGGAACCCTATTTAGGGTTTCAGTAACCGAAATTAGGGTTTCAGTAACCCAAATTAGGGTTCCGGAACCCTATTTAGGGTTTCAGAAACCCAAAATAGGGTTCCGGAACCCTATTTAGGGTTTCAGTAACCGAAATTAGGGTTTCAGTAACCCAAATTAGGGTTCCGGAACCCTATTTAGGGTTTCAGTAACCGAAATTAGGGTTTCAGTAACCCTATTTAGGGTTTCAGTAACCGAAATTAGGGTTTCAGTAACCCAAATTAGGGTTCCGGAACCCTATTTAGGGTTTCAGAAACCCAAATTAGGGTTTCAGTAATCCAAATTAGGGTTCAGGAACCCTATTTAGGGTTTCAGTAACCCAAAAACAGGGTTTCGGAACCCTATTTAGGGTTTCTGAAACCCAAAACAGGGTTCCGGAACCCTATTTAGGGTTTTTGAAACCCAAACTAGGGCTCCGGAACCCAAGTTGGGTTTCTGAAACCCTAATCAGGGCTTCTGGAACCCTGTTTGCAGGTTTACAAACCCAAAATAGGGTTTCAAAAAATTCCCCCCCCAGAATCCGGCTGGGGGGGGAATTTTCTCCGAAAATCGGGCCTGGGGGGGGAAATACCCCCCCCCCATTCCCCCCCCAACTACATGTATGTCAGATCAACACCAAGGACAGACTCTTTCTCCACCACCAGTTTAAGCAGACGACGCTTGATACCAGCTTTGCCATAATGGAAGGTACAAACACTACATACCGTACCCACTATAAATTTGTTTTGCTTTTTGAATAAACAAGCGTTTTAAGAACCAGGAAGCGCAGGCAGGCATCAGTATAGGCTACGCACCGGACCGGAGGCTCTGTTTCCCAAAACCAAAACCAGCACCGGGTGCGCGATCTAGCGCAACGGCACGTAAGCCTTGTTAACAGTAAAATCCTCTGCAATGAGGATCCCGACCCAATCCTCGGGCCTTTGCATAAATTGTTAAAGGTACATGTAAGAGGAAAAAACGAGAAATACCGGAGAAAACAGACCGAGGTTTTTCAGAAAAACGCATCAGTTCTGCATCACACCACACAAGCAGGCGACCGGTCTCTATTCTGGTTGTTTAGCGACCGGTGTCCGTGTCGGCCCGGCCGTATTCACATGGGATTAGCAATATGCAATTCAGAGCCATTTGTTATAAAAACCATGTATCCTGAAAATTTCAGTTATCGTTTGACGCCTAAATCTACACGTTTGAACAAGCAACCCGCCAGCAGGCGTCAAAAACCTGCAGAAAAACAGGTCGGAAATTGGCTTATTTTCGACAGAAACTTTGACTCGCCGCCATTCTGACGTATGAGGTCGTTTTAAATCGATTCACTTGTATGCCTGGATAGCTGACGATATTTTACGTCTAACGCACTATGACAGGTCGCTCTAGCTTCAGGAACATCAGAACGATGCACGATTCTAAAAGAATTTTTGGAAAACTTAAAACATGAATAACTCAAAACGGGGCAGAGCCCAAAAAAGTGAAAACAGCAGCGTGTAGCGCAAGATAGGTATGACCGGAGACTTCTGCATCCAGATAGCGTAATTGGTACTTTAGTGCCGGGTTGTCTACCCGGGGGTACCTGTTTGGAGACAGGTTTTATGTTATGGGTGTCCAAAAGGTCCAACATTAAGAGCCGGTGTCTGACAGCATCGACCCTGTCTCCCATGCCCTATTGAGAGTTGAAATTTTGACTTTCACCGATTCCGCCCAAATTTGGTGTGGTAGTAGCATCTGATGAGTTATACTGGATCTGCAAAGATTGGTTCGATTCAACGCTCCAGAGTGGAATAATGCGCTCCGGAAATTTTCGCTCCTTAACTATGGGACGAAAAATTTGGAGCTTATTTTCTCGGGAATTAGTGCGAGTTGTGAACTGACATTTGGGGATTTTACTAGTTGCTTGTATGTCTCTGAAACACACTACTTACATCTACAAATTTCGGGAAAAAATTATTTTTGACCCCCTTTGACCCCATAAAACCCCCCAAAATACCCCCCAGACTGCGCTTTTTTATTTCAGAACTTTGTAGCGCTATTATTTCTGCATTTATTGGTGTAGCCAAATTGGGCATTTGGGCTGTGGAACAACGTCATTTTTGGCCTCAAAGAAATTTTATCCAGTCAGAAAACTACACAGGTTGACCCAAAAATACCGGAATTTACTTCCAGCCTTTGATTGAGAAGTCGGATCTTTTAGGTTTCGGTCTCATTTGAAAGAGCGCGCCCTGGCCGATCGAACAGTTGGTCGCCAGCCAAAAACAAACCAATCAATGCATGTTTATGTTCCAGATAGCTCTGCACTTCATTTCCAGCCAGATGAGTACCTCACAGAGCAGCAAATTATGTCAAGCTTTTCCCGAAAAGCTCGCAATGGTGGCAGGGGAACCAGGCCAACCAAAACGCCCTGCACAAAAGCGGCAGCGAACTGAAAGTAATTGCAACCCACTATTTGTTCAATGAATTGCTAGTCCATCATGGTTTAGTTGGCCATTGTGTTTTGGCCCATGAGGATGAAGATGAACTTTATGTTGAACAGCCCCAAGATACTGATGACTACATTTTTGTACAGCGCGATGAATACATAAACGATGAGAACTTCAAAACCGTTGAGGATAAACTGTGGAACAAAAATTGCGTAATACAATACAATACAATACAATACAATACAATACAATACAATACATACATACATACATACATACATACATACATACATACATACATACATACATACATACATACATACATACATACATACATACATACATACATACATACATACATACATACATACATACATACATACATACATACATACATACATACATACATACATACATACATACATACATACATACGTGGTCGATTCTCTCGCGAACTGGCTCTTAAAAACTCAAAAAGAGAAGAAAAGCGCAATGTGCTGAATGTGCTCATTATAGACTCTATCAGTACCGGACTGTGTGGTTTGTTTTTGGCTGGCGACCAACTGTTCGATCGGCCAGGGCGCGCTCTTTCAAATGAGACCGAAATTTAAAAGATCCGACTTCTCAATCAAAGGCTGGAAGTAAATTCCGGTATTTTTGGGTCAACCTGTGAAGTTTTCTGACTGGATAAAATTTCTTTGAGGCCAAAAATGACGTTGTTCCGCAGCCCAAATGCCCAATTTGGCTACACCAATAAATGCAGAAATAATAGCGCTACAAAGTTCTGAAATAAAAAAGCGCAGTCTGGGAGGTATTTTGGGGGGTTTTATGGGGTCAAAGGGGGTCAAAAATAATTTTTTTCCGAAATTTGTAGATGTAAGTAGTGTGTTTCAGAGACATACAAGCAACTAGTAAAATCCCCAAATATCAGTTCACAACTCGCACTAATTCCCGAGAAAATAAGCTCCAAATTTTTCGTCCCATAGTTAAGGAGCGAAAATTTCCGGAGCGCATTATTCCACTCTGGAGCGTTGAATCGAACTAATCTTTGCAGGTCCAGTACAACTCATCAGATGCTACTACCACACTAAATTTGGGCAGAATCGGTCAAAGTCAAAATTTCAACTCTCAATACCAAGGGTCGATCGGCCCAGAGACCGGCTCTTAAGAGCATGTATGTACAGTATGTATTACGAATCTGGCTGGGCTCTGTGTGAGTCTGCACTGAACATTAGGTTCAACTGGAACCAAATGTCCTGGCTAGATGAAAAGTTTTATGAAGGTCGTACACAACCAATGAAGCATAATTCCGGGACATTGGCAAAAGAAATGCCTTATGTTCTGGATTATACTGGTAAGTACATGCAACTATAGCAGATGAATCTAGCCTGCCACTATAGACAGTAGATGGTTTATAATTAGTAATCGTGTTTATGTTTCAGATAGCTCTGCACTTGGTTTCCAGCCAGATGAGTACCTCACAGAGCGCCGGCACAGTTGGTGTAGTGGTTTAGGCCGCATAGCCACTGTGCGTGACGTCGTGTGACGTCCTGCGCTCATTGTCGGCGCGGCAAGTTTCTTGCCGCTAAGAGTTGGTCGTCGGCATAAAGCTCCACCCAGGCCACCGAAAGCTGGTTACAGCGAGTAGGTAAGCACCGAAGCCGCTCCACAAACAAAGCATCCCGCGTTGAAAAAAAGAAAGATCTACATATGATGTCAGAAGCTGTCTGAGAAACCAACTATGCCGGGAGCCCTCGGCCGTCGGGAGCTGTCAGCATCATGACGTTGACACACGGGCTGCCCTCCTGGTGACCGGCACCCAGCAGCATGGCTAGGAGTGGCTGGCAGTGAAAGAAGGGCAACGTCCTGCGATCAGACTCGAGGTCCATTTCGCTTCCCCATGATTCGTCATCTCAGACGTTGCCCTTCATTCACTGCCAGCCACTCCTAGCCATGCCTCTGGGTGCAGGTCACCAGGAGGGCAGCCGGCGTGTCGATGCCATGATGCTGACAGCTCCCAACGGCGGAGGGCTCCCAGCATAGTTGGTTTCTCAGACAGCTTCTGACATCGTATGTAGATCTTTCTTTTTCCCTTCTTTCTTTTCTTTCGGTGCAATGGCAGATCCAGTTGGTTTCCATTTTACCTACTTGCTGTAACCAGCTTTCGGTGGCCTGGGTGGAGCTTTATGCCGACGACCAACTCTTAGCGGCAAGAAACTTTCCGCGCCGACGATGAGCGCACGATGTCATGCACAGTGGCTATGCGGCCTAAACCACTACACCAACTGTGCCGGCTCTCTGTGAGGTACTCATCTGGCTGGAAACCAAGTGCAGAGCTATCTGAAACATAAACACGATTACTAATTATAAACCATCTACTGTCTATAGTGGCAGGCTAGATTCATCTGCTATAGTTGCATGTACTTACCAGTATAATCCAGAACATAAGGCATTTCTTTTGCCAATGTCCCGGAATTATGCTTCATTGGTTGTGTACGACCTTCATAAAACTTTTCATCTAGCCAGGACATTTGGTTCCAGTTGAACCTAATGTTCAGTGCAGACTCACACAGAGCCCAGCCAGATTCGTAATACATACATACATACATACATACATACATACATACATACATACATACATACATACATACATACATACATACATACATACATACATACATACATACATACATACATACATACGGTGGTCGATTCTCTCGCGAACTGGCTCTTAAAAACTCAAAAAGAGAAGAAAAGCGCTAGGTGCTGAACGTGCTGAATATAGACTCTTTCAGCACCGGACTGTGTGGTTTCTTTTTGGCTGGCGACCAACTGTTCGATCGGCCAGGGTGCGCTCTTTCAAATGAGACCGAAACCTAAAAGATCCGACCTCTCAATCAAAGGCTGGAAGTAAATTCCGGTTTTTTTTCGGTCAACCTGTACAGTTTTCTGACTGGATAAAATTTCTTTGAGGCCAAAAATGACGTTGTTCCGCAGCCCAAATGCCGAGTTTGGCTACACCAATGAATGCAGAAATAATAGCGCTACAAAGTTCTGAAATAAAAAAGCGCAGGCAGGGGGGCATTTTGGGGGGTTTTATGGGGTCAAAGGGGGTCGAAAATATTTTTTTTCCGAAATTTGTAGATGTAAGTAGTGTGTTTCAGAGACATACAAGCAACTAGCAAAATCCCCAAATATCAGTTCACAACTCGCACTAATTTCCGAGAAAATAAGCTCCAAATTTTTCGTCCCATAGTTAAGGAGCGAAAATTTCCGGAGCGCATTATTCCACTCTGGAGCGTTGAATCGAGCTAATCTTTGCAGGTCCAGTATAACTCATCAGATGCTACTACCACACCAAATTTGGGCGGAATCGGTGAAAGTCAAAATTTCAACTCTCAGTACCGGAGTTTTCCACTTATAAGACCTGGTCTTATAACTGGAAAATGCCCAAATTTAGGGTCAGTTTTTGGCGCCCTTTTGAAGACCATGGTCTTATAACTGGAAAATGTTATTTCACTACAAAAAATGGATTTTTGGCCAATAGTTGAATTTCTTTTTCACCAAGGTGGCTGTTCCACACATGCCTGACCAGTTTACGCTTGACTTGTAAAACTTTACTTGAAATTTCAAATAGAGAGGTTGTATTGAAGCATAGCAGGTACTGTATTGTGTTCAAAACAAAAATCAGAATCATGTTTTATCTATATTATGTACTTCTGCCTTTGTTTTCTCACGATGGACAGCTTTTGTTCACTTTTAAAAAGCAGTTAATTGTGTGCTATAATCGGTCAATTAAACTAAGACCATGGTCTTTTAACTGGAAAATGGGTGTGTATGAACCAAGTTTTCTGACCACCTATTTGAAGACCATGGTCCTATAACTGGAAACAAAAACCTATTTAAAGACCATGGTCTTCTAACTATGGTGGTCTTATAAGCGGTAATCTCCGGTAGGGCATGGGAGACAGGGTCGACGCTGTCAGAGACCGGCTCTTAAATCGCTTTAAAGCAGGTTTACGTACGTATATTTTTCCGGATTTTCAGATTTACTGACACAAACTCATAGGAATGAAAACTTTGGCTAAACCACAGTCATTCACATTCATTCACACAGAAACAGTAAGCTGGATTGGAAAATTGCATTTTTTTCTCAGAAATCGTGAAAACAAGCGGTTTAACGCGATTTTGCGAAGTGTCAGTTGCCGGGTACAGTTGATTGGGTATACCGAACCCATACCGAAAAATGAGTATTTCTGGAAATACCTACCCAATCAATACCTTCCCATTCCAGGTATTTTAATAAATACACCATACCCTGTATACCGATTATTTTGGCAATACCCAGGTATTTGGGAATCGGTATTTTGGTCCAGCTTGGTGCAATTTTTTCGAAAATTCCCTATGATCACAATGTTTTCTATAACTGGCAATTTTACACCTGCGCGGAATGCATCTACGTAGTGTAGTAGACACTATCCGATTTTCAGCAAGATATAGATAGATTGCATTTGGAGTGTAATTTAGCAAACCTAGGCTGAAAATGGTGCTATGTAGTGCGTAATGTACTTCCTTCAGTTGCCAAACTTTATAGTCAAAAACTTCGAAACTTACCGCACCTACCCCTACCTTCCTGCGAAGTTTTTGCTTACACCCCACCTCCCCTGTCTGAGTTTCTAAGTTTATGGATAGTCCTTGAGAGGCCTGGCAAACCAGGAAGAAAAATTTCTGAAAAATTAGTCTTCGAAACGCATTCAAAAAGGGCGTTCTGAGCACAAAATTTCCGTTTTTATAGTTGTAAGAAAATGTAGAAAGTTAGCCTTCAAGAACGCATTGAAAAAAGGAAGTGTTTTGAGAGTATACAGTTTTGCAAGCACTTTTTATGCAGCAATGTCTAAATTTTCCCCGACCTGACACGAAATCCCCTAACTTTTCCCTGACCTCTGTGGTAAAGCTGGCACGAGAGTAGCGGAAAAGCTAACAATTTTTACCGCAGCAAACAGGAGTAGCAAGAAACAGAGAACGAACAACAGAACAACAGCAACGACCTAGCATTATATTACAATCGGTTAAAAAGCTAGTCCAAATCACATGCCCATAGCAGCGGCTGCGTTCGGCATTTCGTTCTTGGCTTTCGGACTCTTCACCGTCTGATCGACCGACAAGATCAGACAAGCCGCCTCGGCCGCCGCTGTGATCGCGTTCTGCAACTCTGTCTCGCTTAGCTACCGCCTGCCACCATCTCCTTCAGATAAGGACCCCCCGCGACCACTTTTAAACCCCTCTGATTTTTCTTCTAATGAAATCCTTGCACCTTTTAATGGACGTTTTACAATTTCAGACACAAATTACTATTCACAGATGTATTATCTGATACAGCTGTATTTGTAGCCTCAAAACACCGATTTTTAGTACTCGATCGATCCTAGCCGCTAATCGAAACTGGCAGTTTTATACATTGGCAGGGGATACGAACGAGTTAAAATTGGTCTCCTAAAAAGGGTCACCAGAATTTTCAGATAGGGGTTGACTGGGGGAAGCGCCTACCTCCGAAGGGGCTATGATAGGCCGACGGGGGTTTGGTCGGCAAGGGGAAACGCTCTAATCCCTTGTCCATCTATGACTGGTACGTACCTGCTTAACGAGCATCGGCTCCCAGATACAGCTGTCCATGTTATTGGCTAGAGTCTCGTTCTGAATGTCTATTCCACACCACATCTCACCTGAAAATCAGCCAAGCGTTACTGTCAGTCTAGAGAATTTGTCCATACTTGTCTATTAGCCCTACTTAGCTATGCGTAGTCAACCTTGGGTATACATCATTGGCTTGCTAAATTAGCACAGTATTAACATAAAACGAAAGTTGGGTACACATAGTTAATGAGGGCTAATATGTATTAATAGCCAAGTATGGACAAAATCCTTGGACTGACTGTCGCTCCACCAACCCAATCCATGCATTTCAAGCTTGGGAACATAACGCATCTACTAATGACAGGAAGGGGAAGGTTGATTGTGCGCAAGGCGACACGATCGAAGGGTCGTCAATAAGAGGTGTCCTGAACTGTCCGAAAGAGCAGCAGAGCAAATTCAATCAATCAATCAATTAAACAGACTCAGCCCACTATATTGACAGATTCTGATGTGAATGGAGAAGAAATGGAATGAAATATAAGCACAGAGAACGGAGCAAAGTTAGGGTAGAGAAATTGACATACCAATGAAAACAAAATACCTTTAGCAATGTCTATGTCTGAGTTTGTTGAGGAGATCGGTGGCGTCCATGCCTGCGTTGTAACAGAGTTGCTGTGGCACCACTTCAAAGGATCGCGCAAAAGCCGCCAGTAACAGCTGCTCCTTGCCTGCGATACTTCGCGACACCTCACGCACGTGCTTGCTCAGCTCCACTTCTATCGCTCCTCCGCCTATTTGAACAGAATTTAAATTCAGATTTTGTCAAACATCAATCGTAATTCTTAGTCCATCACATGAAACAGTGGCCAATCATTTTAAGTAACTGCAGTACTGTGGACCGTATTTTAACAGACCGCAATATTCTGAATCGTATTTTTATCAGTACACAATATTGTGGCCCGCCTTTTTAAGTGACGCAATATTGTGGACCGTATCTTTAACAGACCGCAACATTGTGGACCGTATTATTAAAAGACCGCAATATTCTGAATGGTATTTTTATCAGCACACAATTATGTGGCCCGTCTTTTTAAGTGACCGCAATATTGTAGACCGTATCTTTAACAGACGGCAATATTATGGACCGTATCTTTAACAGATGGCAATATTGTGGACCGTGTTTTAACAGACCGCAATATTCTGAATCGTATTTTTATCAGTACACAATATTGTGGCCCATATTTTTAACAGACCGGAATATTATGGACCGTATTTTTAACAGACCGCAATATTATGGACCGCATTTTTAACAGACCGCAATATTTGGTCCGTGTTTTAAGAGTCAGTCTCTGAACTGATCGAGTCTTGGCCCTTTGCCCTATTCAGACCCCAAAATTGAAACTTTGGGCTAGAGAGCTGTAGGTTGGTACACTAATACATACTTATGAGTTGTCTTTCGGCCCTAAAGGATTAGTGGATTTGACGCTCCAATCCCGAGATACAGCCTTCTGAAAATCGGCCTGCTTAACTATGGGACCAAAATTTCAAACTCGAATTTCTAACCTACCAGCTGGAGTTTGAAGATAAAAATTTGGGTTTTTGCGTAACTTTTGGAGTACTTTAAGAATCTGCAGTCCAATTTTGTTTTGGAAGAAGGCCCCCTAGAGGCGCTTTTTTATTTCATAACGTTGTAGCGCTTTTTATAAGCTCCATTTTGGTATAGAATATGGTACGATTGCTGGTGGCCAATCCAGTGAAAATTGGCCTCAAATGTTGAGAACTCATAAAAATCCGGTCTTCCAAATGAGGGAATTTTTCGATTTTGTAACCTATGAGGCCAATTTTCACTGGATTGGCCACCAGTAATCGTACCATATTCTATACGAAAATGAAGCTTGTAAAAAGCGCTACAAAGTTATGAAATAAAAAAGCGCCTCTAGGGGGATTCCAGCCGAGTTATGGCCCGCCAAAGAGGTTGAAAAAAATTTTTTTCCTCGAAATTCTAAATCCACTAAATATTCCGAAAGCGCACTGAAAGTACTCTGGAAACCCAAATTTTCACAGCTCAACTCCGTTCATTAAGTCAGAAATTCGATTTGGAAAATTATGTCTATAGTGAAACATGCGAATTTTTCGAGTTCGTGACATTTGAGGCCAATTTTCACTGGATTGGCCACCAGCAATCGTACCGTATTCTATACCAAAATGAAGCTTATAAAAAGCACTACAAAGTTATGAAATAAAATAGCGCCTCTAGGGTGGGTTGCAGTCGAGTTATGGCCCACCAAAGAGGTCGAAAAAAAATTTTTTTCTTCCAAAACAAAATTGGACTGCAGATTCTTAAAGTACTCCAAAAGTTACGCAAAAACCCAAATTTTTATCTTCAACCTCCCGCTGGTAGGTTAGAAATTCGAGTTTGAAATTTTGGTCCCATAGTTAAGCAGGCCGATTTTCAGAAGGCTGTATCTCGGGATTGGAGCGTCAAATCCACTAATCCTTTGGGGCCGAAAGACAACTCACAAGTATGTATTAGTGTACCAACTTACAGCTCTCTAGCCTAAAGTTTCAATTTTGGGGTCTGAATACTGAGACTCGATCGGTTCAGAGACTGACTCTTAAGAGACCACAAATTTTGTGAACCATAGATACTTTTACTTTTCAGTGAAAGGTAAAATACCCTGCACGTACCAGCCACTACAGCATCGTTTTTCTTGGCGCGGCGCACAATCATAATGGCGTCGTGAAGGGAACGCCCGGTTTCGTCTATGAACTGCACGGCGCCCCCGCGCAGAATAATAGTACAGGCCTTGGCCTTGGCACAGTCGCCGAAGAAGTTGAAGCTGAAAGGTTAGAATAGCATGTGAAATGTGATCACTGCCAAACAGAACAATCACTTGCCGTTCATTGCCGACCTGCTCTTCGTGGAAAGAACTGCAGAAGCCAAGCACATTGGGGGATAGCTGGCTAACGGTGGTCTGGATCGAACCTCCGCATGACTCCATCTTGGAGGTCTTCGTCAGTCACCCATCCCACACAGAACATGTCTCTGTAAGACTATTATGCATTACTTGCTTATTTATTAGTCTACGCACCATACATGTCCTGGTT